>JAXGGA010004103.1:0-10000 GCA_038373865.1 Uloborus plumipes | reverse complement strand
TGGGGGGGGGGGGGGGTGGGGGTGGGGGGGTGGGGGGGGGGGGGGGTGGGTGGGGGGTGGGGTGGTGGGGGGGGGTGGGGTGTGGGGGGGTGTGGGGGGGGGTGGGGGGGTGGGGGGTGTGGGGTGGGGTGGGGGTGGGGGTGGGGGGGGGGGGGGGTGGGGGGGGGGGGGGGGTGGGGGTGGGGGGGGTGGGGGGTGGGGGGGGTGGGGGGTGGGTGGGGGGGGGGGGGGTGGGGGTGGGGGGGGGGGGTGGGGGGGGGGTGGGGTGGGGGGGGGTGGGGGGGGGGGTGGTGGGTGGGGGGGGGGGTGGGGGGGGTGGGGGGTGGGGTGGGGGTGGGGGGTGGTGGGGGTGGGGGGGGGTGGGGGGGGGTGGGGGTGGGGGGGGGGGTGGGTGGGGTGTGGGGGGTGGGGGGGTGGGGGTGGGGGGGGGGGGTGGGGGTGGGGTGGGTGTGGGGGGGGGGGTGGGGTGGGGGGGGGGTGGTGGGGGGGTTGGGGGGGTGGGGGGGGGTGGGGGGGGGGGTGGGGGGGGTGGGGGGGTGGGGGGGGGTGGGGGGGTGGGGGGGTGGGGGGTGGGGTGTGGGGGGGGGGGTGGGGGGGTGGGTGGTGTGGGGGGGGGGGGGTGGGGGTGGGGGGGTGGGGGTGGGGGTGGGGGGTGGGGGGGGTGGGTGGGGGGGGGGGGGGTGGGGTGGGGGGGTGGGGTGGGGGGTGGGGTGGTGTGGGGGGGGGGGTGGGGGTGGGTGTGGGGGTGGGGGGGTGGGGTGTGGGGGGTGGGGGGGGGTGGGGTGGGGGGGTGGGTGTGGGGTGGGGGTGGGGGGGGGTGGGGGGTGGGGGGGGGTGGGGGGTGGGGTGGGGGGGTGGGGTGGGGGGGTGGGGGTGGGTGGGGGGGGTGGGGGGTGGGGGGGTGGGGGTGTGGGGTGGGGGGGGTGGGGTGGGGGGGGGTGGGTGGGGGGGGGTGGTGGGGGGGGGGGTGTGGGTGGGGTGGGGGGGGGGGGGTGGGGGTGTGGGGGGGTGGGGTGGGGGGGGGGGGGGGGGGGGGGGTGGGGGGGGGGTGGGGTGGGGGGGGGGGGTGGGGGGGGTGGGGGTGGGGGGTGGGTGGGGGGGGGGGGGTGGGGGGGGGTGGGGGGGGGGTGGGTGTGGGGGGGGGGGGGGGGGTGGGGGGTGGGGGGGGGTGGGGTGGGGGTGGGGGGGTGGGGTGGGTGGGGGTGGGGGGGGTGGGGGGGGGTGGGGTGGGGGGGGGGGGGGGGTGGGGGGGGGTGGGGGGGGGGTGGGGGGTGGGGGGTGGGGGGGGTGGGGGGGTGGGGGTGGGGTGGGGGGGGGGGGGGGTGGGTGGGGTGGGGGGGGGGGGTGGGGTGGGGGGGGGTGGGGTGGGGGGGGGTGGGGGGGGTGGGGTGGGGTGGGGGTGGGGGGGGGGGGGTGGTGGGGGGGTGGGGGGTGGGGGGGGGGTGGGGGGGGGTGGGGGGTGGGGGTGGGGGGGGGGTGGGGGTGGGGGGGTGGGGGGGGTGGGGGGGTGTGGGGGGGGGGGGTGGTGGGGGGGGTGGGTGGGGGGGGGGTGGGGGGTGGGGGGTGGGGGGGTGGTGGGGGGGGGGGGTGGGGGGGTGGGGTGGGGGGGGGTGGGGGGGGTGGGGGTGGGGTGGTGGGGGGGGGGGTGGGGGGGGGTGGGGGGGGGGTGGGGGGTGGGGGGGGGGGTGGGGGGGTGGGGGGGGTGGTGGGGGGTGGGGGGGGGGGGTGGGGGGGTGGGGGTGGGGGGGTGGGGGGGTGGGGGGGGGGGTGGGGGGGGGGGTGGTGGGGTGGGGGGGTGGGGGGGGGTGGGGGGGTGGTGGGGGGGGGGGGGGGGGGTGGGGGGGGGTGGGTGGGGGGGGGTGGGGTGGGGTGGGGGGGGGGGGGTGGGGGGGGTGGGGGGGGGTGGGGGTGGTGGGGGGGGGTGGGGGGGGGTGGGGGGGTGGGGGGGGTGGGGGTGGGGTGGGGGGGGTGGGGGGTGGGGGGGGGGGGTGGTGGGGGGGGGGGTGGGGTGGGGGGGGGGGGTGGTGGGGGGTGGGGGGGGGGGTGGGGGGTGGGGGTGGGGGGTGGGGGGTGGGGGTGGGGTGGGGGGGGTGGGGGGGGGTGGGGTGGGGGTGGGGGGGGGTGGGGGGGGGTGGGGGTGGGGGTGGGGGGTGGGGGGGTGGGGGTGGGTGGGTGGGGTGGGGGGTGGGGGGTGGGTGGTGGGGTGGGGGGGGGGTGGGGGGGTGGGGGTGGGGGGGGGGTGGGGGGTGGGGGTGTGGTGGGGGGGGGGTGGGGGGGGTGGGGTGGGGGGGGGGGGGGGGGGGGTGGGGTGGTGGGGGGTGGTGGGGGGGGGTGGTGGGGTGGGGGGTGGGGGGTGGGGGGGGGGGGTGGGTGGGGGTGGGGTGGGGGGGGGGGGGGGTGGGGTGGGGGGGGGGGTGGTGGGGGGTGGGGTGGGGGGGGTGGGGGGTGGTGGGGGGTGGGGGGGGGGTGGGGGGGGTGGGGTGGGGTGGGGGGGGGGGTGGGTGTGGGGGGGTGTGGTGGGGGGGGGGTGGGGTGGGGTGGTGGGTGGGGTGGGGGTGGGGGGGGTGGGGTGGTGGGGGGTGGGGGTGGGGGGGTGGGGGTGGGGGGGGGGTGGGTGGGGGTGGGGGGTGGGGGGGGGGTGGGGGGTGGGGTGGGGGTGTGGGGGGGGGGGGGGTGGGGGGGGGTGGGGGGGTGGGGGTGGGGGGGGTGGGGGTGGGGTGGGGGGTGGTGGGGGTGGGTGGGGGGTGGGGGGGTGGGGTGGGGGGGGGGGTGGGGGTGGGGTGTGGGTGGGTGGTGGGTGGGGGGGGGGGGTGGGTGGGGTGGGGGTGGTGGGGGGGGGGGGTGGGGGTGGGGGGGGTGGTGGGGGGGGGGGTGGGGGGTGGGGGGGTGGGGGGGTGGGGGGTGGGGTGGGGGGGTGGGGTGGGGGTGGGGGGTGGGGGGGGGGGGTGGGGTGGTGGGGGGGGTGGGGGTGGGGTGGGGGTGGGGGGTGGGGGTGGTGTGGTGTTCAGGGCGAGCTCTTGGGCAGAGTCGTGACCCCCAGTTGCTCAAACAGAATATCGGCGGGAAAAGATTTGTTTCTCCTTCCTTCCCTCACCACACTTACCAAATTTCGGAACAAAAACCCAAGCCAAGGTGTGTCAACCGTGCCGATGGCTGCGTGGTACCGGGGCCAAGCGGTATCTCTTACGGGAGGCTTTAGGGCTGGCTGGCGAACCCTGTCGTATGCAGCCTTACCCCTGTGTAGGGGGGCTACGCAGGGACTCGACCCCGTTTTTTCCCCCCAGTTCTCCGGTCCTTTTATGGAAACTGAAAACAAAAACTCCTCTCCCCCTGGTGGGGAGCGTCATGTGAATTCGAATAATACAGCCAAGTTCTTTATAATAAAACGATCTGATCCAGACTTAAATCTATCTAAAGTGTCTCCATTTATCATTAACAAAGCGCTTGTACATCAAATAGGTGAATTTAAATCATTAAAAAAATTACGCAGTGGCGAACTTTTGCTAGAAATCAATAATCAAAATCAAATAAAATCTTTATTGGCCATGAAACAAATAGGTTCATATCTTATTACTATTTCTGAACACGCCACTTTGAACTTCTCTCGGGGAATCATTTCAGAGCCAGACCTTCTTTACACTCAGGAGACTGAAATCCTAGAGGAGATGAAAGACCAGCACGTGAGTGGAGTTAAAAGAATTACCATCCGATGTAATGGAGAGATACTACCTACTAAACATGTCATCTTAACGTTTAGTACTCCTAACCTCCCACCACGCGTCAAGGCTGGCTACCTCTCTTGCCCAGTTCGACCATACATTCCAAATCCTCTTCGTTGCTTTAAATGCCAGCGCTTCGGTCATTCCAAGCTATCATGCCATGGAACAACTGCTTGTGCCAGATGTTCTGAACCCGGCCACGATAGCAATGAATGTACGAAGGAATTTAAATGTGTCAACTGCAAGGGAGACCATCCCTCTTACTCAAGAAAATGCTCTAAATGGATCCTTGAGAAAGAAATTCAAGTCATAAAAACGACCCAAAACGTATCTTATCCTGAGGCATGAAAAATTGTTGAAGGCCGTATCCCTACAACTGGATTATCTTATGCTGCAGCAATTAAAAAGGTTTTTAAAAGTTCCAGCACACAAACAGAGACACAAACCCAAATTAATTCTGTTCAAACTAACAAACCCAAAACTACACAAAAGCAATCCAATAGTGCAAAAACTTCTCCGAAAAAACTAAATGAAAATAAAGAAACGCAAATGGTAAATATAAATCCTGCTGAATCACTTTTTTCAATTGTACCAAAAACACAAAATTCGAAAAAATGCACTGAAAAAACGAAAATTACACAAGCGCGTGCTAAAATTGGAGCTACCTCTAAACAGAGGCCTCCTAAATATTTTGCTTTTAAAAAAGAGAACTTCTTGCTCCCTAATAAGCAAGTAAAACTAACCAAATCACTTCATCACTCCATTCATGACGAAGTAGAGGACGTCGAATTTAAAGAAATTCCGTCATCCGAAGATGAAGGATGGACGGACGTCCAAGCGAAATGAGGTGTCCTTCTTTCTTTTGGCCGTTTTTTCTTCTTTTTCTTTTCATGGCCCTGAGCATCTTATCTTGGAACTGTCAGAGTTACTCGCATAATGTCACGGACGTCAAAGATCTTGTCGAAACACACCAACCGGCCATTTTTCGTCTGCAAGAAACATTCTTGTCGCCTGCTGATAGACCGAGGTTGAAAGGTTTTGATATACACCGCAAGGACTGCTTGTCAGGTGACCGTCGTTGTGGAGGAGTGGCGATGCTAATCTCCACTGATTACGCATCTAGCCAGCTCAACATCAACACGTCCCTTCAGGCAGTAGCTGCGCGTGTTCACCTTCACTCGCTCATCACAGTTTGCTCTGTGTATATTCCACCTTCTTACGATTTGAGAAGCGTGGAATTGCAGACATTGATAGATCAACTTCCACCCCCATTTATCATCTTGGGGGATTTCAATGGCCACAATCCTCTCTGGGGGAGTCCAGACACAAACAGCAGAGGATTGATAATAGAAAATTTTATTGGTGACAACGATCTATGCATCCTTAACAACGGTGATAATACATATTTCCATCTTCCAACGCAGACTTATCATGCCATCGATTTGTCAATATGCTCACCTTCGATTCTTCCACACTGGGATTTCGAGGTGGAAGGTGGTCTCTACACCAGTGGCCACTTCCCGATCAAGTTAACTTTTACCGGACGCTGCAGCTACAATGAGCAGCAGCAAGTCCGTTATCACCTTGATAGAGCTGATTGGGCAGCATTCACCCAGTTGGCAGAAATAACATCGGAAGTTGTGAACGAAACTGACATTGATGTAGCGGGAAGCCGAGTAACAGGCATTATCAAAAATGCAGCGAACATTGCTATTCCAAGAACCACTAAGGGCAGGATCAAATTTCCTAAGCCTTGGTGGAACTCTTATTGTCAGGAAGCCTATAAGAAACAGAGAAAAGCCTGGAACACATTTCGTCGATATCCAACCACGCAACATCTTGTGGCACTCAAACGAGCTCGTGCTGAAGCTCGGAGGATTCGGCGAAAAAGCCAGCGGGACTCGTGGCGTACATACACTGAAGTGACAAAAGTCATGGGATAGCAATATGCAAATTTTCAGATGGCAGTAGCATCGCATAGAACAGGTATAAATGCGCAGTGCTTTTACAGAGCTTTCATTTCTGTTCAAGTTATTCATGTGAAGAGGTTTTAACGTGATGATGACCGCACGACGTGAATTAACAGACTTTGAACGCGGAATGTTAGTTGGAGCTAGACGCATGGGTCATGCCATTTCGGAAATCGTTAGAGAATTCAACATTCCCAGATCCACTGTGTCAAGAGTGTGCCGAGAGTATGAAATTTCAGGCATAACATCCCACCATGGACAGCGCAGTGGTCGACCGCCTGCACTTAAAGATCGAGACCGGCGACGTCTGCAAAGAGTCGTAAATTCTAACAGACAAGCAACACTGCGTCAAATCACCGTAGAAATCAATGTGGGACGTACAATGAACGTGTCTGCTAGAACTGTGCGGAGAAATTTGGATTTCTTGGGCTATTCCAGCAGAAGACCGACTCGAGTGCCTTTACTGACAGAACGACATCGCTTGCAGCGACTCTCGTGGGCACGTGAGCATATCGGTTGGTCCCTAGATGAATGGAAAACCGTGGCCTGGTCCGATGAGTCACGATTTCAGCTGGTAAGAGCCGATGGTAGGGTTCGAGTGTGGCGCAGACCCCACGAAGCCATGGACCCAAACTGTCAGCAAGGCACTGTTCAAGCTGGTGGTGGCTCCGTAATGGTGTGGGCTGTTTTTTCATGGCATGGACTTGGTCCTCTAGTGCGACTGGACCGAACATTGACTGGAAATGCTTATGTGCAGCTACTTGGAGATCACTTGCAGCCATTCATGGACTTCATGTACCCAAACAACGATGGGATTTTTATGGATGACAATGCGCCATGTCACCGGGCCACAACTGTTCGCAATTGGTTTGAAGAAAATTCTGGACAATTCCAACGAATGATTTGGCCACCTAGATCGCCCGACATGAATCCCATCGAGCATTTATGGGACACCATCGAGAGGTCTGTTCGTGCCCAAAATCCTGCCCCATCAACGCTTTCACAATTATGGACGTCTATCGAGACAGCATGGCTCAATATTCCTGCAGAAGACTTCCAACGACTTGTTGAGTCCATGCCACGTCGAGTTGTTGCACTTCACCGGGCAAAAGGAGGGCCGACACGATATTAAGAGGTATCCCATGACTTTTGTCACTTCAGTGTATGTCAGCACAATCACGACATCCACTCCATCTAAAACCGTATGGAACAAAATTAAGAAAATCGCTGGAAATTATAAAACAAGCTGTGCTCCCATTCTGGAGAAAAATGGACAACTGCTATCCGATTTTAAAGAAGTGGCTGACTGCTTGGGGACTCATTTAGCAGAAGTCTCTAGGGCAGATAGTTACAGCCAAAAATTTCTTGCTCTTAAAACGCTTAAAGAGCGAAAAGCACTTAATTTTAACTCCATTTCTTTTAAAAAATACAACACAAATTTTACTTTTACAGAATTAAATAGTGCCTTACAAAAAGCCAAAAACACTACACCAGGTCCAGATGATATCCATAATATGATGTTAAAAAAGTTAAGCATACCCTCTTTGAACAATATCTTGTATCTTTTTAATAGGATTTGGTCTGAAAACTGTTTTCCAAAACTCTGGACACAAGCAATTGTCGTGCCTATTCTTAAACCCAACAAAAATCCCAATCAACCCGAAAGTTACAGACCAATTGCTCTAACGAGTTGTTTTTGTAAATTGATGGAGCGAATGGTCAACACCAGACTGATGTACACTCTGGAGGTTAACCATCTGCTAGCTTCATATCAAAGCGGATTCAGACGCGGTAGATGCACCATTGACAATCTAATGCTACTAGAAACATCAATCCGAGAAGCATTCCTAAAACGTAAACATCTTGTGAGCGTATTTTTTGACATGGAAAAAGCATATGACCGTACCTGGAGACATGGGATACTCAAAACCATACATAAGTATGGGTTTCGTGGGAATCTACCCAATTTTATCTCCAATTTCCTTAAACATAGAACTTTTCGCGTACGTGTCAAGTCTGTTCTGTCTGATACCTTCATCCAAGAAGAAGGTGTGCCCCAGGGAAGTGTGCTGAGCGTAACTCTTTTTCTCATAGCAATCAATAACTTACTCGAGCAACTTCCTCCTGCTGTAAAGGGTACTATGTTCGTTGATGATTTTCAAATCTCTTTCTCGTCAACAAACATTAGTACCATTGAAAGACAGCTTCAAATAGCTATTAATAAAGTTTCTCAATGGGCAGAGGAAAATGGCTTTTCGTTCTCAGCTCAGAAAACCTTCTGTATCCATTTCTGCCGTAAAAGAGGTCTTCACCCCGATCCAAATCTTCTCATAAATAATCAACCGATATCTGTAAAAGAAGAAGGAAAATTTCTCGGGATCACCCTGGATAATAAACTTAAATTTATTCCACATTTGCAAGATTTAAAAAAGAAAAGTACTTTAAAATCAAATATACTTCGAGTCTTGGCTAACACTTCTTTGGGTGCTGACACAGATTCCATGTTAAGAATTTACCGGACTCTAATACGCTCCAAACTTGATTACGGGTGCCAAATTTATGGCTCAGCCGCTAAAAGCTATCTTAAAACTCTGGACACTGTACATCACCAGGCATTACGTATATCTACAGGTGCTTTTCGAACATCACCTATCAATAGCCTATATGTAATAGCTCACGAACCTTCACTTCACAATAGAAGACTTAAACTTTCTTTAAATTTTTATTTCAAAATCAAACAGAATATAAACCATCCCTTGCATTTATATATTTTCCATCCGTCAAATACAGACTTGTTTTTACGTCGTCCATCGGTCACCCCTACATTTGGGATCCGAATGCGACAAGCGCTTAATGACCTACAAATTACAGATTTTGATACCTACAGCACAACAAAACTAATTGAACCATATAATGAAACCAACTTTTCAGTTCTTAATGATTTCAGTACATTTCAAAAAGACACAACACCTGATTCAGTCTATCTACAAATCTACAATGATGTGAAGCAAAAATATTCCTTATATAATGAAATTTTTACCGACGGATCGAAAACAGATGATCACGTCGGGTGCGCAGCAATAATAGCTGGTGAAACTATCTCACTAAAATTAAATAAAACTTGTTCTGTTTTCACTTCAGAAATAAAAGCAATAGCCACATCTTTAAAAACAATATCTGAGTCAAATTATAAAAAATGGATATTATACACAGACTCGAAGAGCTCAATAGACGCTCTCATTAACTGCAACAGCAATAGCCACCCACTAGTTTCTCAATCTTTCCATCTATACAACAGTCTTGCTCAAAACAATTTCGAAATTATTTTTTGTTGGATACCTGGTCATGTAGGCATTACTGGAAATGAGGCAGCCGATACGGCTGCCAAGGCGGCAAGTTCCTATGCTGAAAATCTCGTACCGTATGAAGATATTAAAAATAACATTACAGACTGCCTCAACATCTATTGGCAGCGTGACTGGGATGGAGAAACGCAAAATAAATTGCACTCCATCCAGCCACTGACCAAAGGTTTTAAATCCTTAAGGTCTAAAAGAAGGGACCAAGTCATACTATCTCGGCTTCGCATTGGTCACACGAGATTTACACATAAACATCTTCTTTGCCACGAGCCTACACCTACATGTCTAAAATGTAATGTAAACCAGACAGTGTTCCACATTTTATGTAACTGCCCAAATTTTAACCGTGTACGTTTTAAACATTTTAATAATTTTTATCCATCTTTGACCGAATTACTTGGGGATACACCCCATCCTAATTTGTTTCCCTTTTTAAATGAAATTGGTTTTATATCTCTAATTTAGTGGTTTTATCTTTGTCTTGAGTGTTTTGTCTTTGTTTTGTTATGTATCTGATTTTACTAAATATTGTCAGTCCTTTCTTTCGCTTGTTTAGTTTGGATTTTAAACATCATCTATGCGTGTTTTAAAATGTTTTTAAAATCTTATATGCTTTATGGGTTGTCATCGTTTGGCGCAGTATAGCCTATAAAGACTCTTGTGCCAGAAAACCCAAAACAACCAACCAACCAACTTTCTGCGGTCGGGGTCTCTAGGGAATACTTTCAGTGCAAATCCTTGCTCTGATCGATTTGAGTAGTTAAATGCACAGCAACCAGGCATGTTTGGCTAAAATAATAAAATGTATCACATTACTCATAAGAAAAGCAATATAGAGGAAATTATTTTATTTAGTAAGTCTTTTTTTTATAGCATGCAAATTTTTGAAATCTGCTTGTGTATTAAACAATGCATTTTTTAACCTGTTAACCGGGGAATTAGCTATTGC
>JAXGGA010004102.1:0-92730 GCA_038373865.1 Uloborus plumipes | reverse complement strand
TTGAGGGATCATTTATTAACAAAGCAATTGATAGTTATTTTTTAATTTATTGACAAATTAAGCATTATTATTTAGGACCCTCATAAAACGCTAATTAACGTAAGAACGTATGTATTTTTATAAATATTGATAATATGCGTCATTCTTTATTTACTTTAAACTAAAAAAAAAATCAACTACTTTATTTTGACAAAGATAAGCATTTGCCATACATTTCCTTTTGTTCATACCTATGAAACTAACCTGTGCAATTTTTTAGCTTCCAAGATCCAAATCTCGAGGAGCTAGGATCCCGCAAAAATGTCGTCCAAAATGGCGAATGAGCTTCGTGAAACGAGTTGCAATGTTTAGGTCAAGGTTGCAGAAAATTTTATCACAGTGGAAGTCTAATATTTTTGGAGCTAAAAGTACTTTTGGTTGTCAACACTCTCCAGCATATTTTGTGAGATTGCGCTTATTAGATTTTGTATAGCACGTGCCTAAACTTGTGAAAAAACGCGGTGTGCAATTTTTTTCCTGGATTTCAGGTTGTCATAAATTTTTGACCAAAAAACTTCAAAAGTTTATACTTCGTAGTTTTATCATCCAAACACTTATTTTTAATGTTTTACAGCTGCAGAGCTTAAATATTGTATTTGTAAATGATATTGGCACCCTAAATGTCGATGAAAACGCTTCTTTTGAAAAATCTCCTGTTTTCAACTCACTATATCTCAGGTTTGTCACATTCGACCATTTTTTCGTTGGCACCATTAGAAAGAGCAGATTTTTTTCTATTGAAATGAGTTTTTTTTCGATGGTGTTCTTTTGAATAAGGATGAAAAAATTAGCTTGAAATACTGTCTTATGAAGAATTGGCATAATTAGGCTAAGACTGCAGAAAATTTTATCACACTGGGCCTAATATTTTTGGATTTTAAAGTACTTTTAGTTGTCAATACTCTCCAGTATTTTTTTTGAGATTGAGTTCATTAAATTTTGTGTCGCACGCATGTTAACTTGCGGAAAAACGCGGTGGGCAATCTTTTCCTGGATTCATAACTTTTTAACCAAACAAATTCAAAGGTTTATACTTCGTAGTTTTATTGTCCAAATACTTGTTTTTAATGTTTTACAGCTGCAGAGCTGAAATATTGTATTTGTAAAAGATATTGGCACTCTAAGTGTCGATGAAAACGCTTCTTTTGAGAAATCGCCTGTTTTCAACTCACTGTATCTCAATTTGTCACCTTCCACCGTTTTTTCGTTGCAACCATTAGAAAGAACAGATTTTTTCCAAACAAAATTAGCTTTTTTTTCCGATGGTGTTTTTTCGAATAAGGAAGAAGAAAATAGGTCGAAGTATTGTCAGTTATGACGAATTGGCATAATTAGAATAATACTGCAAAAAATTTTGTTACACTGGAAGCCTAATATTTTTGGGAATCTAAAGCACGTTTAGTTGTTTATATAAATATTCTGATAGGAAAAAATCTGTTATTTATAGTGGTACTAACGAAAAGATGATGGAAGGTGACAAACCTGAGTTACAGCATTGAAATCAAGCTATTTTTCAAACAGGAATTGCCAATACTTTTCATGTATGCTACACAAAAGCTAATGAGCTTGAACTCACATAATTATTAGAATCTATTAACAACTAAATGTACTTTAAGTTGTTAAAAATTCGGACTTCTATTATAATAAAATGTTCTGCAGTCTTTCTTAACCTAATTGTGCCAATTCTTCATAACTGACAATACTTCAAGCTATTTTTTTCTTCCATATTCGAAAGAACACCATCGAAGAAAAAGCTCATTTTGATAGGAAAAAATCTGTTCTTTCTAATGGTGCCAACGAAAAAACGGTGGAAAGTGACACACCTGAGGTACAGTGAGTTGAAAACAGGCGATTTTTCAAAAGAAGCGTTTTCATCGACACTTAGGGTGCCAATATCTTTTACAAATACAATATTTAAGCTCTGCAGCTGTAAAACATTAAAAACAAGTATTTGGACAATAAAACTACGAAGTATAAACCTTTGAATTTTTTGGTTAAAAATTTATGAATCCAGGAAAAAGATTGCCCACCGCATTTTTTCGCAAGATAACGTGCGTGCTATACAAAATTTAATAAGCTCAATCGCACAAAAAATACTGGAGAGTATTGACAACTAAAAGTACTTTAAACTCCAAAAATATTAGGCCCCCAGTGTGATAACATTTTCTGCAGTCTTAACCTAATTATGGCAATTCTTCATAACAGACAGTATTTCAAGCTAATTTTTTCATCCTTATTCGAAAGAACACCATCGAAAAAAAAACTCATTTCGATAGAAAAAAATCTGTTCTTTCAAATGGTGCCAACAAAAAAATGGTCGAAGGTGACAAACCTGAGATATAGTGAGTTGAAAACATGCGATTTTTCAAAAAAAAAAGTGTTTTCATCTACACTTAGGGTGCCAATATCTTTTACAAATACAATATTTAAGCTCTGCTGCTGTAAAACATTAAAAACAAGTATATGGACAATAAAACTATGAAGTATAAGCCTTTGAAGTTTTTTGATTAAAAATTTAAGACAACTTGAAATCCAGGAAAAAAAAATTGCCCACCGCGTTTTTTCACAAGTTTAGGCGCGTGCTGCACAAAATCTAATAAGCGCAATCTCACAAAATATACTTGAGAGTGTTGACGACCAAAAGTACTTTAAGCTCCAAAAATATTAGACTTCCACTGTGATAAAATTTTCTGCAACCTTGACCTAAACATTGCAACTCGTTTCACGAAGCTCATCCGCCATTTTGGACCACATTTTTTGCGGGATCCTAGCTCCTCCAGATTTGGATCTTGGAAGCTAAAAACTTTCACAGGTTAGTTTCATAGGCATGTCTACACCTCTGTAAAATCTAATCCAAATCGGAGATGGTCGAGTGGGGACGATTTGAAAAATTGGTCCAGTTGACGTGGAATGAATCATAACGGTATCATATTTTTCGTTACAATTTGACAAGAGCAAAATAATAATTCACTAAAGTAAATATTAAAATGCATCGCTACAAAAATTTTTTTGTAATATATAATGAACTCATAAACTTAATATGAAAACGAATACACTGAACAACATTAAAAAAAAAAAAAATCTCAGAAATAGCATTCTAAAGTAAATGCCCGCTCTTGGACATATTACAACTATGCTCTGTAAAAAATAGATATTCTTTTTAGAGAATAAGACAGCTAATTTTACAATAATAAACCGCGAAATTGCTAGTTTAAAAATTTATTACTGTGCTTTGTACAGTACTGAATATTTTGCTGCCAGTATTATTCTGGTATTTTCACAATATAATACAGCTAGTTTTATGGTAATATTGATGATTTCAGTGATAAACTGTAAAATAGCTAGTTTTAGTTTATTACTGTGCTTTTACAGTTTTAACCTTGAACCTCTGCTGCCTGTATCATACTGTAAAAACAACTTTTTTTGAAGTGTGCACAATATTCGTTAAGGTGTCGATATTTCTCGTTTTTATTCCTAGGAATTCCATTAAATGTACGATGCTCATTTATACCATTAACCAGAAGTTTTCATCCGCATACAAAGTTTGGGCTGAAATTGAACTTATGAAACAAACAATAAATTTGCATTGAAATAATTTCATTAATGACTGTTGTGCTTAAGTGCGCAAGTATTGGAACACATGTTTCTGGTTGAACAATTCATTATTTTCCTTGTATTACTTTTGAAGTCATTCATTCCATTCCTAAACGTTTCCGCCTTCATTTAGTTATATCATTTATATGTGCTACTTTTATGATAAAACTTAATTTCTTGCATATAATATTACACTGGGAGGGACGTTTGATGTTAAAAATAAGACGGAAAAATCAGCTGTTTTTTTTTTATATTTAGGATTCGAGACGGTTTTGCCATGTAAGATGATGACGCACACAGAACGGGGGGGGGGGGGGGTACTTAATCGCCGTTTCCTGGGGAAAAGACTTTACTGTGGTATTGATTAATAAAAAAACCTTCTGGAAAAGGTATCTTATATTTTTAATGATCAAAATTTCGGCTTCTGAAATGATAATGTAATATACAACATATTATACTTGTCTACTAATATTTGATGATATCATTGGTTATTAGTGTCGTCTCGGACGTAGGAAAACATTTTTCTGTGTAGGGGAGCTACTAGTAGAAGGTATCAAAATCCTTCCTCATTTTTGTGTTCATCAATACCATACACTGCAAAAAATGAAGTGTTGTTTTTACAGTAAAATACTGGCATGCGAGACTCCAAATGAAAAGTATAAAATGCGCAGTAATGAACTCTAAAACTAGCAGTTTTACAGTTTATTACTGTAAAGTTAGAAATTTTACAGTTTTATTACTCTAAAATTAGCATTTTTGCAGTTTTATTTAAAACTTAGCTTTATTATACTGTAAAAACAAAATTTATTTTTTTACAATGAAGCTATGTTGATCTATTTGTAGAATAACGTATTAAGCGGACTTCCTGAAGAAGAAAGACATAAAATCGGGATTTTTTAAACATTTACTATTACTGCCGTAAAATGTAGCTGTATTGTACTGTAAAAACAACAGTATAATACTGGCAGTAGAGGTTCCAGTTTAAAAATGTAAAATGCACCGTAATAAACTGTAAAATTAGCAATTTTGCCGTTTATTGCTGTAAAATTAACAGTTTTACAGTTTATTACTGTAAAATTAGCTATTTTTACAGTTTATTATTATAAAATTAGCTGTGTTATACTGTAAAAACAACACTCATTTTTAGTGTAGTAAAAAAAGTTCCTCACAAAATGGTGATTAGGCAAAAACTACATTTTTATGTGCTAAATCATCACCTTTAAATGCTAAACCATCGCGAACTCTTAATATATAACAACTCATCTGGTTTGTTCCAATTAACTACTAATATTTGCTAACATCATTCACTATTATCGTCGTTTAGAACGTAGGTAGTTAAGTTAAAAGTATAGATTTATAATTTCTAATATTATGTGACTCTACATGGAATATGCCTTATTTGCTTGTGCAAGTGCATTAAAATTGGTCTTTGCATAAAACCCTGATCATTGATTTAGAAGTAATTGCTCCACACTAATTTTACAATTTTTTTTTAAACCGAGAATTTTATTATCTGCTTGTGCGCATTTGTAATACTGAAAGAAAATTGCTTTAAAAAAGCGAAATGATTATATTGTCAGTAATAATACTTCCGCATTTAAAGAAATACCCTTTCGTTTAAAAAGTTTTGAACAGGGTTTTGCTCTTGAGATTCTGAAATAACAGTATGTCTTCTTCTCTACGCTTAAAAAATAAAGTAACCCCGTTCTTTAAACGAACATATAATTATGTTGAGTGGCAAGAAAATTTTCGCGATGCATTCATTATCGCCCTTTAACGCTTTAACTTACAGTGATGCAGGTCGCAAGCATTTCCAAAAATGGGCTCAAGTGAAAGGAGAACAAGCCTTACAGTAGAATTCCTGACTGTAAATAATTTCCTCGTTAGTGTCCCCAGCAATTAAGAATTAGTATTCCAGCTCCTTCAGCGTCGTTATCTAAGCTATGCAAACCGAGGAAGTTTATTAAAGAATGCAGGAAACTGCATTAAAAGTCCGCAGTAGAAAGTGTAGAGCTCTTATGAATAAGTATAAGGGGCGTTGATGAAGATTGCAGAGGAAGACTTACGGCAGTAGTTATTTTCAGGTGGAATTTTTAAACAGTTTTGTGTAACAGCGGAACGGGAGTACGATGAGTTGTTAGGCTATTGTTAAATTATTTAGGGCTGATGATTGCGTCTTTTTCGAAAGTTGAAAATTTACTACATGAATTATAAAGTAACATTTTTAAGGAGGCTGATTCTAAAAGGGAATATTTTTGACAAACATAACCTATTTTACAAAAGGATAATATGACCAATGATTCAATGTTTACATATTTAGAAAGGGGTCATTCCCTGTCAAGTGTACGAGGCGATCCCCACTCGACCAACTCCGATTTTGATGAAAATTTTTTTGGAAGTACATATAAGACTTGCATGAAGCCATACCAAATTATAGCTCCATAAGACTTATGGTTCAGCCAATAAAAATTATTTTGTAAAGGCCTCTTTTTCGTGTCTTGAAAAAAATGACCAAATCGTCAAGTTTGTGCTTCTATTGCTCGCGACCTAAGACGATTATCAGGCTCAAATTTGGTGATTCTGATCACTGTTTAGGGTAGAATAGCCTACTTGTGAAACAAAAGCTCAATGCACTGTAGATTTTTTGCAAGTTGCTGCCAAAGTTGGTAAAAAATCGTATTTTGGCAAATTTGACCATAGGTTATCAGCTTGTATCTGCCGAGAGAATGACTTTCTGAAGCTAATTCTTTCCTCGTTTGTAGCCTGATAGTTCGTCCGAAAGGTGTGCAAGTGGCATCTTGATAGCTCAAATAATTGCTGAATTATGCGAGTTGAAATTCCAGTCAAAAAATTTTTCTCAACTTTGTCTCAATTTCAAAGAGCAATATCTCAAAAGGGTCATCTTGAATTTCAATTTTCTTTACATCATTGGAAAGAGCACACTTTTCTTAACTAAAAACACTTATTCTTGTTTTTGAGACAAACCAGTTTCAAGGGCATATTGCAGATCAAAAATGTGTACGTTATTCCACGTGAAATAAAAAAAAAGAGACATAGACCTTAAAAGTTCATGTCAATTTGTTCTATTAAAATTTACAGGAGCTATTGTACTTATGTTCTGATGAAAAAACCCTTTTTTATTTAGCTATTTTGGAACTTTAGTTTTTGTGTGCGCATTTGTAAAAACTCAAGAAATGGCAAAAAATAAAGTTTCGTTTTGACAAAAAGAATTATTTTTTATCGCTGCTATAAGAGCTTGAGTCTATTCTAGAAGTTATCTGAAACTCCTTGGAACAGAATTCCGGATGATATGCTACTTTGCAAGGTGTCATTAATATTTTAAGGTCATAAAAAGTAGTTTCCTTTTATTTTTTTCTTTTAGTTTCCTTTTGTTTATTACTACATTTATTGCATTCATTTTCTAAATACTTCAAATGCTGTGGAGGTGCATGCACTCAAACATTTACTGAACTAATTGATAGTTATTATATGACTAATAACAGATTATTTTTGAACTAGGGAAATATTTGCATATAATGTACAGTAAAATGTCTTGTAACTATTGGATATTACTTCAGCCGGTCCGTCACTCTTACGTTCCAATACGAATGCATGTCAGACACTTCTTGACCCGCGATTACAGCATGAGAGTTTCTATCCAAACAAATAAAAAAATTTATCATTTGATGCTTTGATTCTTCAATCATTCATTTGATTCTTGGTTCCTGTTGTTGTTGTCGTGCATGGCGAAATGCAAATGAGAAAAACAAACCAAAAAAGGAAGAAGAAAAGAGAGGAAATAAAGAGAAAACAGCCAAATATCGCCAAAGACGTGACACTGCCTTAGCAATATCAATGGCTTTCTCAGGGCCCTGCTCCACATTAGCAGAAAACGCGCCCGAAACCGAAGGCAGAAACTGAAAATCTGGGTACTTTCCATAGGAACACTATTAATTCCATTTTACATTTCTGCTTTATTTTTTTGCTTTACGTTAATGTGGATTTCGGCCTTCAGAGTGCAGAGTGAGTGAAAGGGCAGCGAAAGATGGTTTTAGGGTCCAGTTGGGTGCTTGCATTCCATATACCGTATTTTTCGCCCTATAAGACGCACCGGCATATAAGACGCACCCAATTTTAAAGGAGGCAAATCAAGAAAATGGTGGGCTTTTGTAGTTGCCGGAAAAGACGCAGGCACTCCCCCCCCCCCGATATTGGGGAAAAAAGTGCGTCTTATAGGGCGAAAAATACGGTATGTAATTTAACAATTGGGAACTCTTCATGCCCTTAAATTGCTTTGTCTTATTATTGATGTCGGGATTTTTCAGTTGTAAATTTATTCTGGCAGCGAGAACTTTTTCTTTGTGTTTGGTCAGAGCTTTCGTTTCAGCTTTGAGTTGAAATCAAAAACTGTTGCAGATGAAGAAACAGGCTCGACTGCTCTGGCTTCCTTGGCAATTGAATCGGCCACCTCGGTTCCTTTTTTTTTTAATTTTTTACCTATCTTCTTTAGTAGTGCTATCCTTCAGTTTGTCTGTTGAAAAAAAATTATTTTAATAGATAAAAAATTGAGAAAAAAAATAATAATGAGTAAAAGACGAAATTGCAAATGATAAAATCTTCCTGCTTGGAAGCCCAATAATGATTATTATTTATTGAACTATTTTGACTAATAGTTTGGGAAATTAAATTAGGTATAAATTAGACATATCCAAGAAGTTTTTGTTTCTTTTTGAAAAAATGAGGAATATTTTATTTTCAAAAGTCAGTTTAAATAGTGAAAATGAGTATTAAAAGTTAAGGATAAAACGCAACAATAGCGAGGGAAGAATTTTAAGTACATTTGCTGTGGTAAGTCAGTTGCGGATGAATCGTCTTGTCATACCAGAAATTTAAAAAATAATTTAAATATTCCGAAAAAAAGCATTTTTTCTCCCTCTTTATTTTTGATTTGCATTATGTTTGTTTATGCATTTATTTGTTTGACATTAAAAATAAAAATAAACATACCTGGACCGGAGTATCCTGACGTGTATCACTTAAAATAAAATACACACGAACCATATGTACCAGCTTTTGAAGACTGTTAAATAAATCAGCAGGAATGCATAGCATCCTTTTTAATGTTACTTTAATTTTCTTTGATACAATATTGTTTTCTTTGAAATAACAGCTTTCATATGAATTTGTTAACTTGCATTTTTTTTTTTGCATTTGGATTTTTTTTCCAGCTGGTAGTATAAAATAAATCTTCATTCATTTAATATTCTTGTCATTTTCCGGTAAACTGATAAATAGTTCGGAACATATTTTTTCCATGTTCTCCCCTCATAAATGCTTGACTTAATAAAAGGATTTTTTTGTTCACTTTTTTCTGTGAAAGTAAAAATCAAATAAATGGCAAATAAAAGGATTTTATATTCATAAAAATGCATTAAAATAAAAAAAAGAAGTAAATTATTCAGCAGGTCTTTAATTTGTTTCTCATTAAATATGCAACAATATCTTCAAGATTCTTCAGTATATTTGGAGAAAAATAGATTAAGACGTAAAAATAAGTACATAATCATCTACTAGTATCATGTCTACACATCAAACAATAACATATCTATATAATATTAATCAATAAGAGTTTAAAAAAAAAAGATGAAGAAGTGATGTGATGTTGTGAACTTGATAGAGGAAAGGAAACGTACAGATGAGTTTCTAGATTAAAAAAATTGTTTTTTATGTTATGAATGTTTTCCAACCTCTTAATCTGTTATTTACATTTTTCTAATTAATTATATATTACAGTAGACGCCGCTTTGTGTGATCAGTTAATATTATCAATTGTTTAATGTTGTTAGAATCATCAAGTTCCGTCCGGTTATGGATAAGTATATTAAAGAACTATCGTTTTGTGCAATCAAAACGCTTATTGTCATCAATTTCAGAAAATTATTTTCCTTAAATCAGTGACAAAATACAAAAAAAAAAAAAAAAAAAACTCTCTACTTCTCTTTTGCTTTGCTTTTGAAATATTTTCTGAAATCTAGTGAAAAAAAAAATGTATGAAGCCCGTTATGAAGGCTAAGAATTTCGAATCTGGGACAGAGATTGGTGAAAATATTGGTTATACTGTAGTGACTGCTGACAGTGTTTGCAAAGCTGTTATTAAGGAACACACTTCAACGAATGTTTCAGATGGGGAGTAATCCAAAAGTGTAGTTGGGGAGAAAGGTTTGACTGCTGCTCACACGTGAGGGAGGGGGCGATACTCAGCAGTTTCGTAAGCAGTAAACACTTTTATACAAATGAACTATAGCTTAAAAACAACAGACAAATTGCAACCGATGGTTTTTCTCATCAAGTCACTAATTTACCCATTGTATTAGTTTAATATGTTTTCCTTGTTTCTATTTTTCGTACGGTAACTACACTCATTTCATATCAAGAACGCAAGAATTAAAGTTATTAGCAGAAATCGCCATTTAAGTTGCATCACTTATTATAATGAATCGGTTATTGTTATCAAGTCACTTGCGTCCAAGTGTGATCACATTAAGCGGCATCTACTGTATTTACAAGTATCGGACTGATTTCGAAGTTTGATTTTAAGTAACTAACATTACTCTTTTTTTTTTTAACAGTGTTTATTGTGATGTGCTCCGGAAATGAAGAATCCGGCCCAAGATTTCGGACAGAACCTCCTTTCAGAATAGAATTCTCAAACAGCAGTGGGACTGAGCTTCGCTGTGCTGCTAGTGGTGTTCCAACGCCAAGGATCAGTTGGCAGAACAGAGAAGGTGAAATTCTAAGAGATATCCCCGGTCTACGATATACAAGGAGTGACGGGACACTAGTGTTTCCTCCATTCGCTGGTGAAGATTATCGCCAAGATGTACACGACACTCTCTATCAGTGTTTAGCTGAAAGCAGTATGGGTGCTATAATCAGTAAAGAAACGCATGTGAGAGGAGGTAAGTTGATTGAGTATTTAACTATAAATTATAATACAATCAAGCCTGCTTATCAAAATATCAGTTAAAAGAATATCCCTCTTAATATAATGCATTTTCAGTGTACCAAACCATTGGAATACATTATTTTGATCTAATATAAAGGAATATCTAGCTTGTTAGCGTATGTTTTCATGGTAAAATGGCTATTCCATTAAACGGGCTCGACTGTATTACTCTTTGTTCTTTATGGATATTTTACAAATTATGCTTTGTGTTACTTTCCTCTGTGTTTTTTTTCTATTTTTAACTTTTTTTTTCCTCTTTTCTTTCTTTACTCTTCTTACTTACCTTACTTTCCTCTTCTTTTGTGACTAGCATTAGGTTTATGTAATTGGTGGCAACTGCTCGAGTGAATGGGGGAAATTTATAACAGTAAATATCATGAATAATGTTATATTAAACCAGACTAGCTTAATATTTTTTAATGAAGCTCGAATTGTGGATACAGGAAAAAATACATATAGTTATAGAGTGTGTTCTCGTTTAATGTGCAATACATTCATTTTCGCAAACAGCTCGTCTTAGATATACACTTAAACTAGCTCACAATAAGGTGCAGAGTTAAAAGTTCGAATATTAAATTATTAACTAGCTGCCAGGGCAGCTTCCTGCGGCATGTTGATGCATAACGTCCCCCCTCTCTAACTTTTACCTCATGCTGAAGTTATATTATTTGATATAATTTAATGTTCATTCGATTTCAAGACATCCCACGCACGTGGCCCGGCGTTGCACGGGCACATCGTGCCTTGAAAGTGGTGAAGAAAATTTCAAGAAACTACTCCCCGCCAAGGCGGCTCGCTAACAGACGCTTCACGCCTTTACTTTTTTCTTATATAAAAAAAATCATTCGAATTATTGAGATGCTTCGCGCTTTCAAGATGGTGAGGAAAGTTTCAGTAAGTTCAGCTCGCTTAAAAGAAAAAAAGCAGACATAGATACTCAGTTTTTAATTAAGTAGATAGCTTTTCAACAAATGAATGTTTCAAAATATTACAAGTAGCTAGCGATAAAAATATTACGTAAGTAGCCCGCTTATGAGTTTCGTGTTTGATTTAGTTAAGCCTTCATTCAGAATTCTCATTATCATTGTTATTACTGTTTCATAGCAACAACGTTTTGCAAAAATTTATTTCATATTTAATCATTTATTAGGCTTAATCGCTTTAAATTTGACTACTTATTAATTGATATCTTTGCCAATTAAAATCGTATAATTATATAAATTGAAACTAATGAAGCCTGAAAAATTACCTACCTATCGGTACCTGGTTTGACTTTCAGTTCATTGGCGTTCAGGAGAAAGAAGCGTGACATAGATAGATAGTTAGAAAGAAAGATAGAAAGAGAGATAGAAAGAAAGATGGAAAGAAAGATAGATACTCGGTTTTTAATATAAGTAGATGGCTTTTCAACAAATGATTGTTTCAAAATATTACAAGTAGCTAGCGATAAAACTATTACGTAAGTGGCCCGCTTATGAGTTTCGTGTTTTATTTAGTTAAGCCTTCACTCAAAATGCTCATTATCATTGTTATTAATTACTGTTTCATAGCAACGACGGTTTGCAAGAATGGATTTCATAGTTAATCATTTATTAGGCTTAATCGCTTTAAACTTGACTACTTATTAATTGATATCTTCGCTAATTAAAATCGTATAATTATATAGATTGAAAATAATGAAGCCTGAAAAATTACCTATCTATCAGTACCTGGTTCGACTTTCAGTTCATTGGCGTTCAGGAGAAAGAAGCGTGACATAGATAGTTAGAAAGAAAGATAGAAAGAAAGATAGATACTCGGTTTTTAATATAAGTATATATTAAATTATTAATATTAAATGTTTGATGTGAAAATAAAATTTAGTAAAACAATGTGAAATCAAACTTTTTATTCCGACTCTAAGTCTAGTAACTAAAAATTAGGGAACTCACGATCATGAAAAACAATTCAAACACAAAAGATTCAATATCATGCTACCAATATTCACCGAGGTATGACACGTACCATTTTGCGCCTAGCACCACTTCACAATCTCTGTCAGTAACACCTTTTAGAGTAATATAGCGGCAAGAACTGGTTTGTATTTGCTTATAGAGTATGTTTTTTTCCATCCACATTCAACAAGATCTTGAAGGGTGCATTTTCATACCATAGCAAAATAGTTGCATTTGTTTTTCGACAGCAATTAAAAATATTTATGTTTTCTGTTTTTGCTTCGGCAAACTGAGTTTTGGTAGCAAATCTTTCTAACTTCGTGTGCTTGAATTTTAATTTCTGCTCTTGATTTCTCTAATTATCAAATAGAGGACCCAGGCTCCGCAGAAAAAAATACAGTCATATTGTTTTCACTTTTGTCCGCTATATTAACTCTGCACATTGTTTTGAGCATTTTTGCAGTTGAAAGTATGTGCCTGGGACGAGTAGGTATGAAAATAAAGGTCTTACAGGTAAAACAGGGACACACAGTATACAGAAGTACATAGATGGGCAGATGGAGAGCTTTGGGCGAATTATAATAATATTTCTTTCGAAATAGAAAGTACAATTTACCAACTGTCCTCCATATTAATAAACCATGTCTGGCTTTGAATCAAAAAACCAAATGCAAAATAAAAATTCAAAAGTTGAATTCAAAATGCGAGAAAATTCTCCAAATGTACTTCACATCTTCCAATACTATTGAACGTAATTAAAATTACTTTTCCAGTATTTAATTAGAAACCCGAGACAAGACAGAAAAAAAAAAAAAAGATTCGCTCTCATGCGAAAGGAAAAGACAAATTCTTTGTTCTTGGGAACACGAAGCGTGAGCCCAGTTCCTCACTTCTCTCACTTCATTTTAATTCTTTATTTTTCAATTAGTCAAGTTTCTCTCGAAAAGAAATCCCGGTTCCGTGCATCTGCAAGTTCTTTCGCAGTATGACAAGAGTAGGAAAGTGCTGGGCCCATCCCAACTAATTAAATTTTTATCGATCGGTACTTTTTTGTGTGTGTCTTGTTTCACTCAGCGAGGCGAATCGTAATCTTCTCAATTTCCGAAGGATTATTAGAAACTGTATTCCCCCTGTTCTCATAAGGGAAGCGGGTTGAATCTAGCGGATGAATTTCCCCTTTTTTTTCTCTCTCTCTCTCTTTCCATCTTTTATCATGTGTATTGACGCAAGAATTCATTTTGTTTCCAGATGCTTTTTTAATAAGATTGTGAAAAGAGTAAAGCCGGTTTCTACCACTTTCGGAAGGAGGAAATGATTTGTTTTAAAGTATTTTTGGTAATTCCTTTTTGAATTGTGCCGGCTTCCAAATATGTGTATTAGTTTGCGACATAAGGTATTTCGAAAAAAAAAAAAAAAGGAATTTCATTAGTTTTAGAAATGAGCTTCACGTAAATGTATACATGCATTATCAAATGTTACGAGGTAAACTTCAGGTGTTGTCTTATTTTATTGAAGTCTTGTCACGTAGCAAAATAAAAATTTTGAATTACTTCAACATTTCTTAAATTAGTAAAAATGTTTAATGTTGACAGTGCTCCATTTCCATGATTACATAAGACATTTTATAGGCTTATTGATGTAAAGTGTAGTAAAAGAAATGCATTTTGTTGGAAACATCAAAACACATCACTCCTTGCGCCAAGTTTTTTACAAAACTAACCTTGACAGCTGTATTTTTACTTTTATCTCCGCTGTTTTTGCGTTATTATCACAATGTATAAGAGATAATTGAAAATATTTATGAAACACAGAAGCTAGTTATTATTATTATTATTATTATTATTATTATTATTATTATTATTATTATTATTATTATTTCCAAACATCGAGAGATCTATCAAAAATAAGCAGCATTGTATTCATTTTTTACAGGGATTTGTTTCTTCCAAAAATGAGAAAAACATGTCATTTTCTCAAACAAAATATACACTTCATACTTTTTGATGGATTACGCTAATTTATTTAAATAATATAATCCACTGTCATACTACAATGAATACATTGACAGATATTTCCTTTTGGATTTAACGACAAATACATGTATAAACAACAATATTCATCGTGTTAAAAATCTAGTTGATTCTTGATGGATATATGTTACATTATGATTTATAACCCATTTGAGTCTAGAGTACTTTGAAAATAACACTCAAAAATGTATTTGTTAATCTTTAAAAACGTATTGTATTTTAAACCTAGATTATCAAAGCAAAATGTTACAGTTGATATTATCCAAGAGATGGCAGTGCTGCATTTTTTTTCTTTTGTAAATAGTACCTTCGCAGCCTCCTAAGTATGGGAGGTTTAGAGCGCATCATCCAGAAGAAGAGCACTATAATATATATAAAATATTTTCAAAGTTAGTATATGTTTTCTCCTAAACGTAACTTTTGGGCTTTCTAAACGATACATCTACTAATACCTGACAGAAATAACTTACTCTTTCACCTTTCCTTTTCTACTCCAGTGTGACTGCATATTATTGTTTTCTTCGGGTATTTTTAGGGGGCCTCTGCTTTTTGCGTGATTTTTGCATCCTTCAATGCGCTTTCCTTGCTCCTTTACTTTCATCAGCACTTGATCACAAAAGCAAATCTTTCTCCAAAGTCAAAAAGTTATGCAATCCTCTCTTAATAACCAAAGTCTATTGTTTTGCTAGTCCACGTGAATGACAAGGAAATATTCTTCGGTACTGGTGTAGACTTCAATTAAATGCACTATGGAGTGGATTTCTTCTTTGTATATGTTTATAATCTACTACGACTATACAAACGTTCTGATTTTCAAAAAAAAAAAAAAAAACATTTAAAATCGAAACGCAATCTTTTCCACCCTACTATTGTTTGCATTTTGCTTCCACACTTACTCACACAGAAATAATTAAAAATTTGTATTTAAATAAAATAATATTTCAAAATATTTATCTACACTTTGAAGATAATTGCTAAATGATTTAAAGGCAAAATTTTGAAATTATGTTTGAAATTTAAAAAAAAAAGAAAAGAAAAAAGAGAGAGGGATTGTGCTTGTTTTCTAAATTCTGCTTCTGCCCAAATATATCTTTACTATACTCTTCCTGTTTCCGCTGTAATCATTTTTTTTTTTTTTTTGTAGTAAACTTGAGTTAGGAGGGGGGGGGGGACAATTTCTCTGGCGAAAGGTTTTTATTTTATTATTTAAATTTGTAGAAAATATCCTATACTTGTTGATACATATTGATTATTCAGAATTTATTTACTTTTCATTGCTTTTACTAGAAAAAAGAGAATGGATCAAAAACGCCAAATTTTACTCATTCGTGGAGCAAAAAATGGCTATATCTGAGGAATACAATTTGTTCAAGAAAAAAATAGAACCAACTGGCTTTACAGTATATCGATGTAGATTACCTACTTAATTTCACCAAGATAAAAAATAATGCCGCACGAAAAATTCAGAAAATTTATTGTTTTTACATAAACCTGCAGCTAGGTTGCAGGAACCTCCTCTGGGAGAGAGAAAAACGTAAAGTTATCTTAAGCTTAAACTTTTGACATTGAATTATGTAAGTATAAACCCCCTTTATTTATTATTATTATTTATAATTATGTTAGGTTAGTTTATTTATTTATTTATTTATTTATTTATTTATTTATATTTTTTTCCTGTTCAAAACTTGTTTAAGTAGCCTCGCTGCGAGCTTTCTTGAGCAATACGTAATATATTATGTATATATTGGACAAGTTAGTTAGGATGCATGTTGCGCTCATGTATAACTGGATTTATTTTATTTATATTGGATTGTTCGATAAGTTCCCGCGTTTTTTTTTTTTTTTCCGAAAAATTAAAAGTTTACTTTTTAACAAAAAAGTTACAACAAATTAGTCAATAATATATTCTCCTCCGTTGTCCATGACTTCTTCACAACGTTCAACAAGTTTTTGGATGCTTCCTTAGAAATTGCCTGGTCTTGACTCGAAAAACTCATCAAACCAATTTTGCAATTTACCATCATTGTTGAATAAAACACCGCGCAAAGCGTTAGAAAGCGACCGGAAAAGATGAAAATCAGATGGACCCAAGTCAGGCGAATACGGAGGGTGCGGTAGCACTTTCCAACCATCGCTAATTTTTGTTGTTTTCAGTCAAAAGATGTGGGACCCAATCTCCAAGTTTTTGAACTTTTCCCATAGACCTAAGATGTTCCAAAACAGTAGACGGATTACACTCCATTGTCTCCGCTAATTCTCGAGTGGTTTGAAGCGGATTTTCATGCAAAAGTTGATTCAAGCGCTCTTTATCAAACTCATTTGGCCGTCCTGAATGAGGTGCGTCTTTGAGGTTAAAATTGCCACTTTAGAACTTTGATAACCAATCTTGAGCCGTTCTTTTAGCTATAACACCTTCTCCGTATGTGGAACAAATTTCTCGAGCAGCTTCTGTGGTTTTGCCGCCTCGATTATACGCAAAAAGAAGATGGTGTCGGAAATGCTCATTTTTTTCAAATTTGACACTCCATTTCAATGCTCTAAAAATAACAAAAATTAATCCAATAAAAAAAAAAAACAAATACACCAAAAACGCGGGAACTTATCGAGCAACCCAATATATAGTTTTTAAACATTTTTGACACAACAGTTTTGCTTCAAAATGAAATTTAAACAACAATCTCGTAAAAAGATCAACTAAAAAATCCTTTAATTGCTTTTAAGAGTTTCCGAATATACTTTCCTCTTATCTCAATTTTTCTAGTAGAGAAAATACAGTTTATTTCTTTTGTCTTCACATGTTTCCTTAATGCTGAACAAAAAATCAAAATCATTTAAAACCTTTTTTAGGAGAAAAAAATCGGACGCATTTAAGTTCTTCTGATTTGAATATTTTTTTCTCTGCCTAATTCACAAAATTGAAAAATTGCAAATCCGTTTCAAACTCCAGCTACTTACGTCGCAAACTCAATCGCGGCATTTCACTTAAAAGAAAATCAAACATCCAATCTGAGAATCGGCCCTTGTCAATTTCCAACCCTCCTCCCCCTCCCTTCGCTCCGTAGCGCTTCCCAAACTATCTTGCTTCATAATAAAACGTTTCATCTTTAATAACTTTCGGTTTACAGATTACCCTTCGGCTCGCTTAGCTTCCCTTGCCTTCAGGCAACGGAAAATTAAACCTTTCCGAATAAATATTTCCCTGGAGGAGAATTTGACTAAATTATAGTACTATGTAATAAATGGAACTCCCAGCTCACAGAAGCTATTTCGGCTAATAACGGGCTACTTGCAAAAGTGAAGCGCAACTTGTATGTTAAATTCTCGCAAGCGCGGAGTATTAATGACACTGGGATACTTCACATTTATGATAATAAAGCGATACTGGTATTAATATGGGATATTTTTCCCCTATTCCGCCGTTCGCTTTAATTGGCATTTCATCAAAGTAAACTGCGGATGAATTTTCCGTTTTATTGATGGATCATTACGGTGGAGCCAGCTGCTTGGTAAGATTGGGTTTGGATATTATTGAACGGTTTGGGTTAATTTTAACTACAATTAATTATGTGTCTCGGTTTCTGCGACCAATACGAAAGGGCTATTTTAAAAATAGCCTCTTAGTATTGCCTTTTGAAGTATTCTCATGAAAAAAGCAATTTTTTTAGCAAAAACTTCATTTCACACACCGAGAAAGAAAGGTGCATGTAATTTGTGAATCTAATTTCAAAAGTGGTATTTTCATTCTTGGTTTGCGATTTGCGATTCTACTACTTTTTTCGATAAAGTAAGTAAGCATTATTTGAAGCATCTGACAATAATCATTTTCATATTGTGCTTTTCTAATATCGGTAGTTTTATGTTTTCATAATCATTTTGTAACACACACACAAAAAAAAAAAAACACAGGGTTGTGGGCAATGGTCGTGGATTATTTTCAACATGAAAGAAACAACAAATTTAGAAAATCGCAACGGTTCATTTAAAGTTAAAAATTAAAAATAAAATAAACAATTTTGTCACTTATTTGTTTTATAAACATAAATTTTAATACAGCAGTTACATTGACGGTATGTACGTTGAATTCAATATTATATAAGTTTAAATCACTACAGAGTGGTTTTGAAATTAATTTAAATTACAGGACTCCGAGCTCCCCCCCCCTTTTTTTTTCCATTTTGTTATGACTGTTACATTAACGACTTACTTTTCAATTTTTTATACATAAAAAGGCAATTTAAGAATTAATAAATATTTGTAGAACTGTGTTTCATTTAATGTATAATTCTAATATATATGTTTGTTCTTGAAAAGTAATAACGATACACACATGTTTAAACATACAATACTTCATTTTTCATTAACAGTTGTCCAGCAGAAATTCCTTCCACAAGTGTATGATGATTACGTAATACGAGGAAATACTGCAGTTCTTCGGTGTCATTTGCCTTCTTTCGCTCGAGAATACGTGACTTTAGACTCATGGATAAAAGATGACGAAACTATACTCAAAAGTACAGACATAGAAGGTAATATAAACAAATTTATTAATATTTTATACTGATGAGAATCAACACCGGTGCTTTTGAACCGAAGCACCATCTTCACTGGATTTGGTTAGTCTGAATAATAAATGAGCGCTTAAAAACAATTCCCTTTGTAGTTCTCCATAACATCATTAAAACTATAGTATTTGGCAAAAAGGCAAAATAAAAAAAAGCATTTTATAGATGTATGTAATTATTAAAAGAAGTTTAAGAACATATTTGGTTCTGTTTTATGTTCAACAAGGGATTAATTATAAAGTCTAGCAACGACTTAATGAACAGGTCTAGACAGTGAACACACACAAACTTTTCTAGTCAATGAAAAAGAGTAATTTTCTAAAAATACCCAACTTTGATTTGGATCTTTTTTTACTTTCTTCTATATCTAATATATAGAAGAAAGTATTGGTTTCGTGAAAATTTTCGAATATCGAATTTTGACGGATTTGCACGTTTTGAGGTGCGCTGAGTCCATTTCGACCATTTTTGGAAAATGTCTGTCTGTGTGTCTGTCTGTGTGTCTGTCTGTCTGTGTGTGAGTCTGTATGTGTGTGACCAGTTTTTGTGGCCGCGCTAGAGCAAAAACTACTGCATGAAATCGAACAAAAATTTTTGCACATATGTACCACCATGTGAACTGGTGCACCTGACTTTTTTTAGCGAATTCTTCCAAGGGGGGAGGAGCAATCGCACGTGATCTGCGCTGGGGTGATTGCTATATCTCAGAAAGTAACCGGCGGAATTAAACGAAAATTAGTATATAGGTAGACCCTACTGAGTACAGGTGCTGATTCAATTTGTTTGTCAATATCTCGAAGGGGGGTGGAGCAATCGCACGTGTTCTGCGCGGGGGTGACTGCTATATCTAAGGAAGTAACCGGCGGAATCAAACGAAAATTGGTCCATAGGTAGACCCTATTGAGTACAGGTGCTGATTCAATTTGTGTGTCAATATCTCAAAGGGGGTGGAGCAATCAAAAGTGCTTATTTTGTCATTGCACCTACTGTATCTCGGGAAATATTGCTGCGATTTGAATGAAATTTGGAACAACACTAACCCAATATGGAAACAAGCATCGAATAAATTTTGGCGCCAATCGCCCCAGGGGGAGGGTGGGGTGATTTTTGCGCTTAGTCAACAATGCGAAAAATTAATTCATTAAAAAATCGCTTTCACGCCATTTAATTATCAAAACAGCTGAAAACTTTCAATGATTTGAAATTTTTAACTGTTGCCAATTTCTTTTGACTAACAAATAAAATGTTTGCAATTAATCTAAACAAGGCTTTTGTAATGATTTCCAATTTCGCTCATTGATTCTGCATTTGCAGGGTTATTACGATAATTGGGAAATTGGTGCTGTTTCCAATTATTCGGGCGAGTACGTATTTTATTTTGTAACTGGAATTCATAAGATAGATATAGAAGAAAGTTTCGTGACGGCCACGACAGCTAGTTTATATTTTGGGTTTATTTTGCGTTGCATTTTTTGTCATTTTCTTTACTTTTTAATCAGCTATTGTTCTCATTGGGTTCTGATTATCTTTATGTATTTCCTTTTTTTTTTAATTATATTCGCGCATAGATTCTTTTTTATTTATTATCTATTATTCATTCTTTTTAGAATTGTTAACAAGGAAATTGCTGAGTTGAGTTTATGTAAGACAATTTTTTAAAACCGCTTTTGTAACATAAAAAAAGGAAAAGAAAACTAGTTCTTAATTTACTCGGGTGTGTTTATGCACTGGTCCAAAGACCTTACATTATAATATTTATTCAAAAACATTATGACACCCAATACTTAAACTTATTTTTGCAAAATGGTTAATGTAAAACGATGTGTGTTTTTCTTTCTTTCTTTCTTTCTTTTTTTGAGTGCGGGAAAGGCTTTAAAAACGTATTTTTTTCCTGTTAGTAGACGACTATATCTCTTTGCCAAAACGTACGGATGTAATCGGATTTCACCTATAGTTAAGGAAACAAATGAAAGTGATGAGAAAAGAAAAGAGCAGCAATTAGTAGCATTTTGAATTTTAGCTAAAAATTTCTCTTTTTTTGTTTTTGCTAAATAATTTGCGTGTATGATATTTGTTGATTTTTAATGCATCTGATAATTTTTTTATGATTGTTTTCAAGGTGTACAACTATTGCTTTTTTTTTACTTCAAATAAAAGTGCTCCTTATCTCTCTTTAATGTTCTTACGGAATCAATTATTTCCAAGTGTACATCTATAAATGCTTTCAAAGACATGCATTAATTTAAATTTTACACAGATGTGACACATTCTTAACTAATTCCCTAATAAACACAACAATTATAATGAGTGACTACGTATTATTTTTCGCTTGTATTATGCAAGATATTAATTACATTATTATTTATAATAACTAAACGCTTGAATTTTTTTCTTGTTTTACGCACTTTCATTTATCTTATAATTATTTCACACAGATATCTCTTTGTTTTTACAACATAGTTTCTCTTACCATCAAAAGATAAAATCACTGAAATTCATGAATTTTAAGCGAAATACGAGTAACAGATTTTCCTGACACAAAACACTAACAGATGAAATACCTATCTACTAAGAGAAGAATTGGCAACAAATGTCTTTACTATTTCAAGTGAGAAATCTAAATGATTTTTAATTTCAAGATACTAAACACTTATGCGAAAATTAATGCACCTTACAAAATCTGTAAGTCCTTTAAAACCCTTAAAGACTAATATCGATCGTAACGATTGATAGTTGTTGTTTTATTTTTTCACTTAAAGAATTAACAGTTATACATGGTGCGTCCCAAAAGTAATGCGAAAAAATTCATAAAAACACTTACTGAAGATATTCATGCCAAAAGTCAAAAATCCTCAAAATAGCACCCTCTTGCATTGATACACGTCAGAAGACTGTGTTTGCAACCCTGGAAGGCAGCTTGGAAGGCTTGTTTTGGAATGTCCTTCAGAGCCAATGTGACATGAGCTTGAATGCTCTCAATCGAGCCCCACTGTTCACCTTTCATTGCTCCTTTCAACCTAGGAAAAAGACAGAAGTCCGCACAAGCCAGGTCAGGACTGTAAGGAGGCTGGGGAACCAATGGGGTGTGAGCCCTGGCCAGGAAGTCGTTAATAATGAAAGCGCTGTGACTCGGCGCATTATCGTGATGAAGTTTCCACGTGTCCTTGATGTCGTTTCGGCGACAGGCGACAGTCCTTTTCAGTCTTTTAAGCACTTCCAAGTAGAAAACTGAGTTAACTGTTGTCCTAGTCGGTAGAAATTCGTGGGGCACAATACCTCTGACGTCAAAGAAAACAATGAGCATAGTTTTGATCCTGGACTTGCTCATGAGTGCTTTCTTGGGACGGGAAGAGAATGTGGTGTGCCCCTCTGAACTCGACCTTTTTGTAACAGGGTCATACGCAGAAATCCAGGACTCATCGCCAGTAATAACTACGTTCAAAAAATTAGGATCGTTTTCACACATTTCCAACATTTCTTGGCATCGGAGCACTCTCAGATCTTTTTGTTCGTCGGTAAAAACTTTTGGAACCAGTTTGGGACACACCTTTTTCATGTTCAACTCTTCTGTGACAATGCGATGAACTGTTGATTTTGTTAAGTTTAGAGTCTGTGCTATCAATTGAAGTCTCAATTGTCTGTCAGAGTTCAAGCAATCACGCACACGCGTCACATTTTCGTCGGCTAGTGAGGTTGACGGCCGCCCGCAGCGAGGTTCGTCCGTGATGTTCTCTCGACCCTCCATGAACGACTTGAGCCATCGAAAAACTTGGGATTGGGACAAGCAACTAGTCCCAAGGCCTGCTGAATTAATTGAAACGTTTCGGTGCAAGAATTCCCAAGTTTAACACAAAACTTGATAGCGCACCGTTGCTCCTTCGAATTGCCCATTTTCTCGTGTCACATTTACTGAAAAAGGGGTTCACTATATTACACGTTCTGTCTCTCTGGCAGCTGACAACTAAAAAACACCTGGCGCAATTTGAAGCCTACACCCCCCCCCTACACCTGGCCCAACTGGTTAGAACACTCTGCGTTGTACCATCACGCCAGAAAAAAATATTTGCATTACTTTTGGGACGCACCATGTATATCTATTTTTAACTTTACTGTTCAACATTCCATATTAGATACATTATTATTATCTGAGTTTTAAGTAAAGTTTTCTCCTCATCTCAACTACCATAAATATTTCTTCCTGTCCTCATACCAAGGTTCTGAAGACTTCCCATAACAAGAAAGTTGTACTACTAAATATATTAAATAAAATTGCACTTAGTTTTGGGCCTGGTTAAGTATAGATAATTTTATATGTGTTAATTTCTATAGTTGGAGAAAAAAATAATTCTTAGAATATTTTGTATTGTATACGATGACATAAAATTTCTCGAAAAAAAATAACGAAAATGAAAATTAAAAAAAAAGAAAAAAAAGAACAAGTTTATCAAAAATGACTCATCAAAATCATATTCAAAATTTTATCTAATTAATATGTAGAACAATTTGAAAAGTTTTACAGTGGACCAAGATAAATTTTGAAAGAGAAATATATACAACTATCCTTTTTCAAACATATGCTAGAATTTAAATCACACAAAGTAAACATTCAATGTTTCACCAAGGGCATGAATTGCAATATCATACATATTTTTCACGAGAGAGATTTTGCTTAAGGGAGCGTGGAATCAATCTGAAACATCCCAAGTTTTTTCGCCAAGAATATCCGGGTCACTGGGAGGGTGACAAACGTTGAAACAAAAGGAAAATATTTCATGCCAAAATGTTGCCAAGAATTTCTTCTTCTGATCAGATAGGAATACATGCATCTCTTTTAAGCATCAGACTAATCCATCATGAAATAACTTTACGCTTCTGCATTTCCTTCACTAATGGAAAAAATAAGTTTCATCTACTTTCAAATGGAATCATCTTTCATGCTTTTTTTTCTTTCTTTATGTTATTCTGTGAACGTAAAAAAGTATCGTTCAAGAAAGAAAATGAGAGTGCTTTTTCTTTGTAGATTTCATAGTTGTAGCATTACGTAAAGTAATTTTAACCAGAAAAGCATTTTAATGCATTTACTATTTTGTGTCGCTTCCAATCAGTGAAACTTTGAGTTTCAGTATTTATGTATATCCTCTATCTTTCATTTAAATGAAAATGAAAACGAAAAAAGCTGTCTGTACTGGAAAAATTAGAGCGCGATGGGGGTTTTTACAAGAAAAGTAAAATGAAGAAAAAACATGTTTTGACACATGGAAGAGTTTTAAAAAAATCTTCAGGGAATGTGTTGCCGTTTATAAATGATGAAGATAATATTTTTTTTTCTATATTTAAAACTTACTGGTAGAATTATTAAAGATAAATTTATGTCAGTGTTTCCCAATAATATCATATAATTTTTTGTGAGTGCAGTATAAGCTGTGAGTCGATGATTTTAATGCGTATAAGTAGTTTATAGAATTTTACTCTAAATTTTAACTTCAAAATAATGTTACAATACGTATGCAGTGAATAATCTAGCATTCATTTTATTGTAATATATATCAGAAATATGTTTTTTTTTCAGATGATAAATACACAGTTCTATCCACTGGTGAATTGTTATTACATAAAATTGTGGATTCCGATGGACGAAGCAATTTCAAATGCCGAGCGAGGCATCGATTAACAGGCGAATTAGCTGTGAGTCCAACCGTAGGAAGAGTAATTGTAACAGGTAAAACTGACTTTGTTTCGAGAAAGTTTGCATTAGACTAAAGCATCGGTCGACAATTGTCTTTTTGTTTCAAAAATAAAATAACTTGTTAATACATAAGGAGAAGCGATATGAACTATTTTATTTTCTGTGACGCATTTGTATGAATGGTAGCTAGATATGTTTATGCACTGTAAAAATAGATGTTGTTTTTACAGTATTATGCAGCTTTATTTATAGTAACAAACTGTAAAAATTGCTAATTTTATAGTTTATTACTGTGCATTTTACAATTTTAAACTGAACCTCTGCTGCTAGTATTACACTGTAAAAACAACTGTTTATTATTTGCAGTGCGCATTAATGAAATCTTAAAGCAGTCGCTTTTCTTGTATATTTAACTATTTAACAGTTGGTTTTTTTTTTTTCGGAATTCAGTCCAAAACATTTCAGTATTTATTGCATTTTTGTTATTTATTTTACTTTTTAAGTAAATATATATGATTAAGATTAACATTTAAAAAATAGTGAAAGCGAAATTTCAATTTGATTTAAGGCATATGAGAAAAAATAGGTTTAAAAGATAGATTCGATAGTACGAAGGGAAAAGATGATATTGAGAAAAACGGACTTGACTGAGGAGATTCTCCCCAGTAACGCCTGTTTTCAAATAGCTATATCAGCTGATGTACGGGAGATTTGACCAAAAAAGATTGTCTATTTGAAAGACAAACATCAGTAACCACAAGATGGCAACATTATTGAATTTCCTTAACAAATCTTACTGACGCTATTTTTCCTGTGTACGTCTCATTATTACACTGCTGGCCACCCAAATTCCAATATCAAGAAAGACGAGAGATATCACAACTAAATTTATTATGTAGATAACATGTTGACCAAAAATCAAATGATTAAATTTATAGACTTCTGTGAAGTGTCGTTCCTGCCAAAATCAGTTTCCAGAGTAGCCGCTATTATTGCAGATGACAGCTACCACACGCCGCGGAATTGATTCAAAGAGACTTTGGATGCGTTCTTGGGGTACAGCAGGCCAAGCAGCTTCCACACTGTGCCAAAGTTGATCTGTTGTAGTAGCTGGGGATGTAATCTAGGTCAATCGTTGAGCAACCTTGAACCACGTGTTTTTTATCGGCGAAACATCAGGAGAGAGAGCCGGCCAGGGGAGCAACTCAATCTGGCTATTGATGAAGAACCCTTGAACAATGCATGCCAGGTGTGGTCGTGCATTATCCTGTTGAAATATGTCTGTGGGTAAGCCCTGAAGGTAAGGAAGGACACCTAGCTCCAACACGTCGGAGATATAGCTCTGGCTGTTTAAAGTACCGGCAATGCGTACTAGAGGAGTGCGAAAGTGATATCCCATATCGCCCCATACCATAATACCCAGTACAAGACAAGTATGGCAGTGCATACCGCAGCTGTTTAGCATCATCTCTCCACGGTATCTCCAAATTCGAATCCGACCATCGTGGTGTTCCAGACTGAAACGTCACTCATCAGAAAAGACAATTTCATTCCATTCTGCCATCCACATCCTTCCTTCCTCGCACCGTTGGCAGTGGAGACGTCTATGGTTCTGCATCAAGGGTAGACGAAGCAAAGGACGTCTTGCAGACAGACCAGTCTGCTGTGAGCGGCGTTGCATGGTATGCACAGACACTGGATGATGCGTTATAGACGGAATGGACTGTGCTATGGTTTGTAATGTGACTGAGCTATCCGTCACTAATATGCGCTCAATGCGCCTGTCATCACGTGAAGTGGTGCCCCGATGTGGATGTGATTCATCATTTCGGTTCTGCGTAACCTAATGCATCCAATGATCACATATCTGCATTACAGTTGTTGGATTTCGTCCAACACGAGTGCCGATTTCGATGAAAGATGAACCATAATCTCGGTAGGCCACTATCCTTCCTCGGTAAAACTCGAATACTTGATCAAAAGATGATCGGTGTTTCCTACGATGCATAATTAATCTTCTTTTTTTTTTTTGGAAAAACCGCAAGAAAAACACAATTGGCGGACTTAAAATCGGCCAAATCTCCAAGCCTTAAATACCTTTCAAGGTGGCGCCACAGGCGCGCATGATGTGAATCTGCGCTTAAATTCTAATCATTTGCATATCTTAACTCCGCTAATGCATGTTGTAAATTTCAAAAAGTTTGCACGCTTTCTTCAAGGTGTTGTATTTACGGTGGCCAGCAGTGTATTTTTCTTTCTGGGGTAAAGTAACACTGAGGGGGGGGGGGGTAGGTTGAGAGAGATTGAGTCGAAAATTCATTAAGTATTTTATTGTAAAATTTTAATATCAAAATGCTTGAGAAAATTCTAAAAACTTATTGAATATTTACACATTTTGTTATCTATCTCCGTTTAGTTCCCAAGTATGGCAAATCGAAGCGATGGAACTTTTCTTGGAACAACTTCTGTTCTTCGAATAAAAAAATAAACAAATCAGTTAATCCGTAGAGATTCTTAGAAAGGGCAAAGCAAAACAAAGCAATAGAAACACGATACAAATTGCTAACTCCCTCCTTCTAGAAATCGATAAAAATAAGAAATATTGTACCAATCGATAAACATTTATTTCAAAATGTTATTTCAGACATTAATAATTGTAAAAAAGGGTATTTTTTAAGAATAAGATTTTAAACATTGTAAGGTATTCGTTTCAAAACAACAGCTGGATGAATGAAATAAGTGGAATTTTATATATATATATATATAATGCTTTGTTACAGAACCACATTCTCCCATGGGACCAAGAATTACTTTCAGCCAATCACAAGTCAGGGCGGAGGAAGGAAGTTATGTTAGAATCCCTTGCGTGGCTACAGCACAGCCAGCTCCCGTTTACAGGTATATTTACTTTATTATAGGTAGAAATTTGGCAATACCTGTAGTTATAAATATACTGACTTATGCGAAGTTTATACTCGTTCGGCCTCTAACGACTACAGTTGTTGAGCTAATAACCGGTAAGAAACCTGTAACAATTCACGTTTTGAACTCGATACGTCTCTTGTACACCTGAAGGAACTTGATTGGTTAATGATTGGTTAAACTTGATTGGTGTTGTTGAGGTATGTTTGTGCATTGTTTTTCGAATTAGTACACACTAAGCTTAAATTTATCTGTAATAGTCATTTAATGAAATTTAAGTTATTGCCGTACATTAACGTATCCTTATTAAACACAAATGCCATACGGCATTAAGTAGGATAAACATTTTCTAAGAAAAGATATGATAGCTTGTTTTCTGGATGAAAAAAAATATATTCCTCAGTTTAATGAACTGCTCTCAGAACTTCGAAACACATTGTTGCATTATTTAGTGAAAAATTTGCCTTTTTTCGAGTGTATTACTAGTAAATGCCTTTCTGACGTAAGATAAAGTATGAATATTTCAAAGGAACAACACTTCGATGAAAATGTACCTCAGTTTCTAAATCCGAACCCACGTGATTATTTCATGGAAAGATTGAATTAATAAAAATCAACATTTAGATTTCTGCGGAAACTGAAGGATTAATATGGTGAATCACGTATAATTATCCTTGCAAGTCACTTCAAAACGTAGGTTGTGTGGCCATGACTTTGAATTTTGAAGCTGAAGCCTTTTGTCAGATCACTCGTAAACAAATCTCCAGAAAGTTTACGGTAAAACGTACTGACATCCATCTTGCCTCTACTTTTAATGTAAAATTGCATTTTACAATGAAATTTTACAATAAAAAGGCACGGAAGCTGTGGCTAGTTGATCTGAATAAAGAAAACGAGATGAAATAAAAACAAAACTACAACATTAAAAAAGCAGAAATACGCAGACACATGTTTCTGCGTTATGAGGAACGCATTTTGTTTATCAGTAAAAAGGAAAGGTTAAGTAATTTTCATGCATGATAGCAAACATTAAGCATATCTATCGTGTCGGAAAAAGTCCGAATTATTTGTTAAAAGGCTATTGGTTGAAGACTGTAAGGAAAATGCTATCAAGCTTTTCAGTTATGTATATATATTATGATGCAACACGCAAGGTGACATCGCGCCTTTTTTTTTAATAAGTGGGATTTTTCCCGAAGTACACACATCGTAAATGTTCACAATACATATTCAGGAGATATTTTGAAATAAACTGGAGTTAATGTTCATTATCAGCGCATTGATATTTTGCTAAATTAATGATAACTTATTCCTCTAAATAATATAGAGGTAAGTATGTAAAAAAGCAAACAACTATTAAAATATCTCTATATATATAAATTTCTAGTTTAAATGCAAAATTCAGGATGCATTTAAGCTAGTTTACTTAGTTTAAATAAGATAATTATTTTTAAAATAATCCTTTTCGTAAAAATTATTATTTCAAAATTATTCTCGTTACTCTGATAGCCACATTATTTTATTAAAAGTTATGTAATCATTGTAATAAAACAGCATATGTCTCATAACTTTTTTCCATGAGATTTTCTGAAACAAGAAAAAAAGTACTTTTACAGTAAGTATGAAAAAAAAAAAAACGAAATTTATTTTCAGCTTTATAATTATACTAGACATCAAAGATTAAACAAAAAGGCTATATATAATTCACTAAAGGCAATTGTTTGCTGCCATATTTTCGTAACATTAATTTATACTAATATTATTCGCAACGAATAAAACATTGCTTTGGTAAGTTAGGTCTGAAAAAATATTGGCAATAAGTCAGCAGTGCTACGTACAAAAGTCGTATCTGCAGATAAGCTCACAATAAAAAACAGCTTTATAAAGTTTTACTCCTCCATATCTATTTGATCCGGATTCCAGTTTTAAAGATTTTCTTTTAAATATTTCCATTCATAAATGACCATAAACATTCTATATGGGTACCAATATGTTAGAAAGAACCACTTTTTGAAAGAGTTTACAAATACCTTTGTGCTATAGATGCAAAGAAAATTACAACGTAAGGAGACGTTGTAATTTTCTTTGCACTTATTGGCATTTTACAGTAACTCAATTTTGGTTAACAGTGCAAATACGGATTTTGTGCTTAGTACGGCAGACATATGAATCAGTGCTAAAAACTTATATTTCTTTTATCTCTAAAAAAAGAAAAGTTTTATCTCATTAAAATGCACTAAAAATTAAATATTTAAATATATATATATATACAGAAAATATGATTACATCTTAGTTTTGTAGCTGGCCGTAAAAATGATAAGCACATATTTTGATGCAAAAAATATAATATTGCTTCAATAACTTCGGTCTAAACTATTTTTTTTAATTTTAATTAGAAATTACAGTAAAGTTCATTGTAATAAATTACATTGTTACGGTTATACTTATAAAGCTCTCCTTTTCTGAATCCTATTATTCAGTTAAATGCTTTAAGAGAATATTCAAGGAAGAGTTTTTAGTATCCTTTTGGTGTCGTAGAATTTTATATGAAGATTTACGGTGGTAATAAACTGGAGTGGATTTATGTAACAGTGAAAGCCATAAAAGATCTAAGAAAGTTGCAACAAATTTAAGTACTAAAAGGCAAATTTACAAAATGTTCTAGATGAAGACAAAGGGAAAACGTATTTTATACGTAGCGTGTTCAAAAGAAAGCCTCTCGTAAAAATGTCTTTATATTTTGTAAAAGAAAAAAAAAATCTTACATGATTCAAATCACCAGGGTAACTTTAAAAGGGCTAAAGCCTAATGTCTGAGAGAAGACAAATAAAGACATCCTACCATTTAATCATAATCATAAATATTTTAGTTACAGACATATCGTACAGACTTCGAAAATGGTTTCTCACACATTTCAAATATAAGCACACATTTTACCTAGTTCATGTTATTACGATAGAGCATGGAGTTGTGGAAGTATTTAAGCGACATGGTATCATAGACCTGGTCTAGATGCTCTAGACCTGGGGAACATGTAACAACAACAACTAAACGATAAATTGAAAATTTAAATATGCACTAAACATAATTAAATACACTTTTTTGTCATACTTAAATTAAATATATGTATGATTTAATATAACTTCATACTTTGTACAAAAAGAACCATGACATGTGCATATGGGAACATTACATATTAACTAATCATACGAACGAGTAATAAGACAAAGCAAATTATGTGTATAACTAGCTGAGCCGTGCGGAGCATTTGCACTTTCATCCAAAACCTTTTTTTTTTTTTTTTTTTAATGTGTTTGGAATAACGGAAAACAATTCAGTTGATTGTTTATCTTTTGATGATGACGACAAAAAAGAAAAGTAACTTTAAAATCTGTACCTCAGAACCAGAACGACGTAAGTCCAAAAATGGCGATTTTCACTTTTTTGCTTCATTGTATGTAGAATCTTATTCCATTCGATCCATTTCAACTGTATTCTATAACACAAATTCCTTCACAATTGTTTAGCAGCGTGAAAAGAGCGCGAGTCCCATCTTTTGCATGTATCCGACAATCGTTTTCGGCCTCTGCTGAAAAATGACGAAAATGGACTTACGTTAGTCTGGTTCTGAGGTACAGAAATTATGTCTTACTTCATAAGTTTAATGAATTTTTTCTTTTAAGTTATAACTTACCAGCAAAAATAAAAATCAGAACATTTCTTTAAAATAGCGAGGAAAAGTAGAAACTACTACATTTCAGCTGAAGAAAAAACATATTAAAACGACATTTTTCTGCCCAAATTTGCGATCATGCCATTCCCATTACTAGTACTAAATCCGACCGCGCCAATTGGTCTTACATTTAGGATATAAAAATTAGGCATAAAAATACATACAAAAACTACAAAGTGTAGACCGTGAGTCTACATAAATCATAGAATTTAAAAAGTAAGGAAGATCTGTAACAGAAAATCAGGCTAGAGAACTAATGTATAAAATAAAAGTATTATTTAGTAGTTATTTTAATGCTACACATCTCTACAAATGTATATTAACTACACTATAAAAAATGCCAAAGATTAAACTAGTTTTCTCGACGTTGAACGATAATTGCTGTGACCGTTAATATTTTTTTCAACTAAAAAGTATCAGTAATACAAATTTTACTCGTAATATGTGCCCTGATTCGTTGTTTCCTATGAAATTATTTTAAAAATGTTTTAATATGTTATCATTTTTGAATGTTTCAATAGCTTTGACAAACACAGAAAAGTATTTAATATTTTTCGTCTATTCTTTCATTTATTTGGAGTTTAGTTCAACACAAAATTATTTAAACAACCACGATGAAACAGTACTTCAGATAAAATAATAGTTGTTAATAATTAAAAATCGTTTTGCATACAATTAAATGATTATTTATAAATAAGTTCTAGATTGCTTACGCACATTCTAAATTTTCTGCATTAATTTATTTTACTCACATGTAAATTGTATTTTTTGGTGTGATAAATTATTTTTCTTTTAGGAAAATGCAATTTTCCTGCCCTAAATAACTTTGTCTAAAATAATGCTAGGCAGAAATGGAAGATAGGAACAGTAGTTCCGTTTATCATAAGCTGCTATGAAATTGTTCTAGCAAAAAGAAGTTGGATTTGTTCCAGCAGAATTCCTTGTTTATTTAAAAACTGAGCAAAGCTCAAATTATGCAAAGTGCTGCATACGAAAACACTTTCATCTTGCAAAAAGAAGAAGAAAAACGTTAACTTGAATCACAACCGTATTTAAATTAAACAAGAAGGAAAAACTGTCCAAGGGAAAAAGAAATTTTGAAGAGTCTGGAATGAAAAATGCATTTGGAAATTTCATCAAAAAAAAAAAAAAAAACACGCTGCATAGAAGTTCTGAATAGTTTTTTGTTTCATTTTTTAAACTGTCAGGGTAAGAAAAAAATTTGAAAATCGATAACATTACGAACATTCTAACATTGATTCGAAAAATAAAATGTAGTAAACGTTTTTGTCTGAATTAGGTTTTCAAAATTTTGTTAAACCAGTTATTGCATGTACAAACATCCACAAATTTATTTCCATTTTTCAGCCACTGTCAACCTTTAACAAAGTAAACGTTTTGAAAACTGCTTTTAGAAACTTACGTTATGTACGTTGATTAAAAAAAATATTGATTATTATTATTTGTACTATATGATCTCACACGAATTGACAATACTAGTCGTAAAAGTAAGTAAAATGTACTGTTCAAAATCACGCATTATAAACGTAAGAGGCAAGTAAATGTTGTAGGCAGTGGCTCAGCTAGGAGGGGTGGTTATGAAGGCTATAATTCAGACCCGATTGTAAGTCATATTGTTATTCGTAGTGTGTGTGTGTGCGTGTGCATAGATATAATAGCTGTAAAAATTATTTTTGAACAAATTCTGATTCAGGATTTAATTTTATGACCGAAAACACCCATCCATTGGTTGTTTTTTCTTTTTCTTAGAGTGGAAAATTCCAGTTGCGTTGATAAATGCCGGCGATATATGAGAACAGGCAATCTATAAGACGCATATAAAATCCATACTTATTTTGAGGACTTCCCTAGTTTAGCACAATTAATTAAACAACTTAGAAGCGTACGCACTGTAAAAATTTAATGTCGTTTTTACTGTATAATGCCTCTAATTTTACAGTAATAAACTGTAAAATTACTAATGTTACAGTTTATTACCGTCCATTTTGCAGTTTTAAGCTAAAACCGCTACTACCAGTATTATACTGTTGGTTTTACAGTATAATATAGCTAAAATTTTAGGCAATAAACTGTAAAATTGCTAACTTTACAGTAAAAAGCTAAAATTGCTAGTTTTAGTCTATTACTGTGCATTTTACAGTTTTAAATTAGAACCTCTGCTGCCAGTATTATACTGTAAAAAACATAGTTCATGTTTTGCAGTGCGTACTGAAAATAATACATACAGAAAATATTCGAACTGCCGTACCTACTACATGTATTATCATCCTGAAAACAAATCGATAACCTAAGTCTATTTATTGCCAGTGTACTTATGACATTCCACTCAACAATACAATTTCCTTCTTTTGAGTATTAAATTAAAGTTTGATTAATAGTATTTATAAATCGATAACAGAGCTAGTGAAGGAAATGCAATATATTCGTAATAACAAAACTTAGTAAACATTTAAAGAGTGCTGCAATAGTTGCCAAAAGTTGCAGAGCTATTGTTGCGACATTATGTTTATAATGTTCAAATACAGAGAAAATTGCCCAACTGAATACATTATAAAATTCTAAAACTAGTAGATAGGTAAACATTTGGCAACGTATGTTGAGACAATTAAAGTGTTGAAACTTTATAAGTCAATGTAAAAGTCTGTTCAAGTGTAGTGTAAAGAAAGTGAACTAGTGAGATCAATGGATGTGATGTGAAAAGTTCCAGTTTGCGTTTTGAAACTAAAGCAGTTATGCTGCATTAATTTATTATTAGATATATGAATAGAAGCTTAAAATCTATATTAACACAAATATTTGTCACGTACTTTTTTACAAGATTTCTGAAGTATATGTATGAACGGGGTTTTCATTAACTGAACTGGTAAATGTTCAAAATTGTCAATCGCAGGGATCACTAAAATAATTTTACTGTTACAGGTTAGTATCATTAAATGAAAGGTACCGTAATTAGTTTCGTCAAAAGAAGATTCAGAGATTTTCTAGAAAGTATCATGTATTTGTGACTTAATGTGTTAACACATTTTACAGGAAAAAAAGAAGGCTTCAAAGTTCAAGTAAACAAACAGTAGTTTTAGGCATTATGTAGGTCATGTTTTTCTTTTCAGTATTACAATCCATAAAACCGTAACACCAATAAATTACAGTTTCAGTAAATATCGAGTCCTTAACTTCACCTCTCGTCATTTCTCTTTTGAACTGTAAATGACAATTTGGAAAATTGTATGGGATGAAATTGATCAGTCATTTTTTTTCTGAATTGCACTACTCTATATATGTGATAACAAGGTTTTATTTTTAAAAAGGTATAGAAAACAGTTATTTTCTTAGAAAAAAAAGGTTTATAGATTTAAAACGTATGCAATGAGTCCTTACTAATGCAAAGTAGAAATTGCGGATGTTTTTAAAACAACCAAACACAGTCAAAAAATAAAAATATTTTTTAATTCTTAAGTCATGCATTATTGGAATTGGGCCATTCCATGAAAAGTGAAACCAATTGGTCAAAAATTCATATTGAAGTTATGTTTCTATATTATACATCATTTTAAAGCTTAAGATGTATTTTTTAAGAATCCTGCATTGGTTTTTTGGTGAGAGTTATAATAATACTTGTTTTCTTAGTTGGAAGTACGATATTCGCGAACTTGTAAAAAATCAGAAAAAGAACACATTTTCAAATGCATATTTCTCATCGAAAAATAAAAACAAAAATAACTACTTGTAACACAATTTTAACTACTAAGACGGTACTATAATAATATGCATTCATTAATTTCTTTTGAATTGATCTAAATGGTGTAATTGAAGTTTGAAAAAAAGAAGTTTGATGTTACGTCTGTAACAAAAAAGAAGCAAAAGTTGTCATTACGTCCTAAAAAATCAAAATTAAAAAAAACCCTTAATGGTCTTTTTGGCAAATTCTTAGAGTAATTGCCCACCATAGTTTTTAAATTAATGCTGTTACAGACGTAACATTTCGGACCAATTAAATAGGTAAAATGCACAGGATGAGCAATACATGTATATAGCATAATATGGTACGAGTACTAAAGTTTCTGGTATTCTGATTTTGAAATTTTTAATTATGTCAGCATGTAATTAAAATTTATTTACGAAAATGCCGTTCGAATTTCGAAAACGTCGGACGAAAAAGGACACATTTTTTTCATTCAAAAAAAAAATATATCAAAATTGACCAACTGTCACCAAGAAGGTTAAATATTAGTTTTGTACTAGTATTCTGCTATATCATCCAACATTTTCAAATTTTTAAGTTCGCCTAAGACCAATCACTGATTTCAGGGAGGAATTTACTTTTCCCGATTTTTTTATGTAGCAGCCCGATTATGCATTAATTTTAAAAATATCAAAGAAATAAATTTGTGTGAATTCCCTTCTAAACTTTTTTTGTGTCAATCTTTCTTGGAAATAATTGTCTTAAGATGCATTAATTTATTGTTACATATTGACATATCGGCATATGCTCTCAACTCCCCCCAGACTTACCCAAATTTTCTAAAACTGTTACAGTATAACTTAAAAAATTCAAATAATGTGTTAATTAATGCTACTGTATTGTTTTAGCACAAAAATCTTTGTTTATTCCTGCTTTAAAATACTGTTTTCTACTTTCAAATCAGAGATGTTACGTCTGTAACACCACTTTGTTTCGTCCGTAACAAGTTTATGAATTTTTTTTCACAAATTCGGCAGTCAAAATCCACACAATCTTTATGGTTTTAGAAAGCTTGAAGTCTCTAGAACACGTATTAAAAAAAAAATTCAAAATTTCCGTATAATTCAGAGGAATATTGTAAGTTGTATGACATAGTCGAGTTTTTGCTGTTTTGTGAATTACGTCTGTAACAGGCAGTTTTTAATTTCTGTATTTTTTTTGTAATTAAGCAATCTGCACGCAAATTTAATGTAGCATAAACATCATTAAGTTACACTACAGGAAAAAAAATTGAAGACTTTCATCAGCCCAAACCAGAATTATTTGTGTTCAAAGTCTGCGATTGTTACGTTTGTAACGATGGAATTGCCCAATTGTTTTCTACGAAAATTTAGTAATGCATAATAAAATTCTAACAATATGCGTTTATGCCTTTTTTTTTCTTTTTTTTTTTTTTTTAGACATTCATGAGACAAAAAATGTTTTTTAAAAATATTTCATTATTTCTGTCTTAGCAAATGCATTATTCGTTGTGAAAAAGATTTAATGCGAAATTAAAATGCTAATTAATTAATTGTATTTACATTTTTGAATACATTGGTTTAATTTATCAGAGTGGAATGAATAAAAATAAAGGAAACTAATTTTTTTTTTCAAAAGTTAAAAATTTAATATTTAACAAAATATGTTGAAAAAAAGTAAATATTTCAACGTTCAATTTTGTTAATACACTTCATATAAAAAACCTTAATTAAAAGGAAATAATTTCCTTCACATTCTAAAACATCAATAAAAAATCCACATTGCTATATTTAAATATTATCTATCTATCAATTAACGAAACTAACAAATAAATTTCATATATTTCCTCACTTGAGATTAATTAGGCTTCGAAAGAGCTTCTTTTTTCCCCCAAATTATTCTACAACATCCAATGATAAAGTATCCTTAATTAGTCTTATCAGCAACACGCGTTTGGTCATTAGTTTATATGATAAAGGTGAAATTTTGCTAGCCTCCCAATCGATACTTCATAAGGCTTTTGAAGACACAAGACGATGCGTAACAGAACAAAAGGTGACAGCCAAGGCAAAATATTTTCTTTCCCTAAAATCCCGTCTCTCATTTTCTCCTCTACAGATTAAGTCTCCTTAATGAGTTTTTTTTATGAAAACATTATATTTTCGTACTTGATAATGTCATCTACACGCAAATTATATCCAAAAATAAATTTCTTTACTCTTTAATATGATAACAATTTTCGTTTCATCTTTTTAGAACCATCTTGTCGCAACTAACTTTAATGTAGGGAAAATGATGTCTCAGAAGGTTAATTTCAGAAAAATATGTTAATTGGAAATTCTTCCGTAACAGGAAAAAGTCTATCAAACTGTTAGTAGAAAATTATAGAGTCAAAAAAAGCAATATCTATTCGATATTTTTGAACAAGTAACGTATGTTTTTTTAATAATATATTTGAACACAGTCTAGTTTTGCATTATATTCTGTTTTTAAAAGTGAATATCGGAATTGTATTTTAAATGGAGCCTACATAATTTAGAAAAGTAATTAAAACAAAACTGCAAAAGTTAAAACGGATAATCAACATTTTATACTTTAAACATTCGTTTCAAAGACACGTATTTTGGATTTTTCTCTCGGAAAAAGCAAGTATTAAAAATCAAAATTGATAGATTTCTTCCTTAATAGCTTTGTTTTTGTTTTGTTTTTGGAAGAACTGTGTCCATATAAGCAAACGTTTAAAATTCATTGTTATTTTTCATAATGTGTATTTTCTATCTCAACATTGTAAACGTTGTTTAAAAAAGCCTTGATTTCACTTCTAATTTTATGTATTATTTACTATATTTTTAATCCTTAGTCGAATAATATCGCTTTTTTTTTTGGGCATATACTTTTACGGCACTATGAAAATATACAGTTAAATAATGAAATCTAATAGTTGAGAGGATTTTTTTTAATTTAAATTTTTATGAACATGCAATAAGATGAGTATAATTAATGTAAATCCTTACGAAAAAAAGATGTACTTTTAAATTATACAAATGTATTGGATACACGTATTTCAGTGTTAAGTTCAGAGTAAAATGCGTTTAAAGATCAGACCTTAGGCAGACATTTTTTGAAACAAAAAAAAAAGAAAAGAAATTATGAATCACTTAATATATTAGCATTTACGTACTATCTCTTCCCCAATACGGATCAGAGGTTATCCAAGCATTTGCACCCGTTATTTCCAATTTTTTAATCTTGTAACTTGCATCCCATTGCTTTATACTGCGACACTTAATGCCAGCACAAAGACAAAAGAAATGCATTACTCAAATATCTAAACGCTTTATACTTTTGATATAAAATGTTACGAAGCAACTACTTTTATGGAGAAAGTTGTTGATCAAAGCAGATTGGGTAAAAGATCGTAAAAAACTTTTTTTCAACTGAAAAACCTTGGAAGCTTTGGAAACGCACACTGAAAGTATGAAAGTACTGAAGAAAATTAAAAGAAAGCTTTTATGCAAGATTCACTTTGAATTATTGCATTGATTTACTACTTCTGAAGCACTTACAACTGGCTATACAGATAGAACACAAAATGTCCCTACAAAGTGCAGAGGGAACTACTGTTTCAAGTGGTATCTGAACCAGAAGGTCATTTATTCGTGACTAGCGGTACCCACACGGCTTTGCCCGTGGTATAAAATTAAAAGTTCATTTGTAAAATAATTGATATAGCAGAAAAAATACTCTATTTTAGTTATAATTCAACTACAATTCCTTCAAAGTATGACATAAAAATTTGGTATGGAACCTACACTACTTCCTTTTACGTGTACATTTCTTAGTAGATGCCTTAAGTGCTAAAATAGTGCTTGGAGGGAGCAAGATAACAATTCAAACATTTACATCCCTAGTTTGACACGAAACAATGCAAAAAAATGTTTTACAATGATTAATCTCCTAAATATCGCCGATTTTAACATCATTCAGTGGATTTTTCGCAAAATATCGCCAATAGCGCCAAATTGAACCCCCCCAAAAAAAAAAATTAATCGCCAAATTTGTCGCCAAATTGGCGACAAATACTTGGCGACCAAAGGTTTGGCGAAATATCGCCAAGTGTTCGCGCCAATTCATCTGCATTGAAATTAACACTGATTTACTCCATAAAAGGGATAAAGCATCCCCTTGTGACATTCAAATGAAACCCAAAGGGGAGATGCACAAAAATAAGCCAAAAGAGAAAATAAGAACAATTTTGTTGCTCACAGAAACCAACAGAAATCTTACCAAAATTTGAAAGAAGAAGAAAGTTTCCTTCCCTAGCTTTAAAAACAAAACAATACATTTTCCGAAATGAAACACTTTAAAAAGAACGTTGCAATGTCGCAATTTTACGATATTTGGTTAATCTTTGTGCTTTGGGTACCCCTTTCTCGCTAAATAGGCGACTGTTTCCAAACGTTGCCAAAATCAATATTGCTGAAATGCGAAATCCATGAAATGAAAAAAAAAAAAAAAATCCGCCAAATCTTTTAATTAAGTCATTAGTATATTGGAAACAGGGTTGCCGGAAAAATACTACGCTCCTTATTTGGGCCGAAAAAATACTACCATAGTATCAAAAATACTACGTCTGGCAACGCTGGAAAAAGAACGAAACAAAAATAAGTATGAACACGTAACCATGGTAACAACATGAAAAGTTGATTTCCGTTGATAAAATAATTCATTTCATCTTTTTTTTCAAACAAATTTCATTCTCGAGTTCAACCATTTTAGAATCGTTTGGCTTGCTTTACTGAAGGTAAGCCTTGAATTCCGGGATTCTAAAAACAATTGTTACAGCTCTCCTGATGATCGTAGAAACTTCGAAAAAACTTCATTTTGTGCAGAAAATTTCAAGCTTTCGAATGACATAAGACTTGAAAATGTGTATGAAATATTTCTTCCCTATTTTATCGAATTTCCGCTAAGAATTCGAATAGAAAAAGAACGAAATGGAATTTTCGAAAAATCGCTTCGAGGTGCAAAACTACATGCTACAAACTAATTTTGTGCCAAGTGGCATGAAAATCGACAGAACGGTTTTGGCGCTACGCGCGTAACAGACAGACAGACAGATCCACCTTCAGCTTTATTATTAGTAGAGAAGAGATTTAAATACATATCTTTAGGGCGTAATGACTTCAATATTTTTGCAATGTGATTGCTTGCCGAATCTAAATTACTGATACGTAGCACATGCTGATTTCGATGTTAGATGTAAAAAAGTACCTTTTCAGATGAAAATAGTAGAAGAGTTCAAGGTTACCCAATAAAACAAAACATAATGCCCAAAGCTTCCGTGACAGGATTCCTTTGCTTAAATTCTGGACATCGTTAGGGTTCCCTGCTTAATGGACGACAAATACAGCCCTACTTCCGTTCCTACTTCGCAGTTGCACATACTTCAATCCAAGCACTTAGTAACTTATCGATTCTCACGGACCGTTCGTACACAACATGGTCAATTGTTGGGTTGCAAGTAAATCATTCAAAAAAAAAAAAAAAAAAAATACTGCTCGGTATAGCTTATTACAAAAACATTTCTTGCTCATGAAAACCAAATTTGGATGTATTTATAAAACAAAACCGCAATATTTCGTAATTGGAAAAAGACTATTTGCAATTCCAGCTAGATTCAGAGTTTTTTGTTCAAAAAGGTCTAGTCTGGTGATAAGTTATTATTGCATTTAGAACTTGTTATCTTAACTGCAAGATACATAAATACATAAATGTGTTATGACAAAAATAAAATCAATACATATTTTCTCTCTCGTTAATTTTTTGATTATTTAGATTTTTCTTCATTTCAGGTGGCTTAAAGAAACTTCAAATGGGGTTTTCCCTGTAATCGAAGACATGAGAATCAAAGTAACTTCCGGTACTCTACACATTCGAAATGTTCTGATAACTGACGGTGGAAAGTACCAATGCATTATTACCAACGGCATTGGAGACAAAAGAACCGATACAGTACTTCTAGTCTCAGGTGTTTTTAAATATAATTTTTTATTGTATTGTCATTTTTAGCTTTTAGATGGTATGGGATTGGATGAACATAACAGTGAGGTTTTACAGTATTGTTGTGTAAAAAATGCTTGACTACTTTGAAGTTATAAACGAAATTATAGTATTATTAAATCTCTGTACATACTAATATATTTTTGTTTTTACATTCTTATCGATGTCTGGAAAATAAAACATACAGCATTTCTGCAATTTCATGGATGTTTCAGTACATTCTCTTCCACTTTTTATTAAGTTTTAAATAAAAGTTCAAATGGAACTGATTACCGTTGTGATATACGTTAATGCAAAAAATAAACTCATGACTGAAAAAACTGTCAAAATGTTCTTGACAATTATCACAGACATAATTGAAAGGGCAAGTAGATAAATTGATATGTGACATTTTTTTTTAATTTCTAGAAAGAGCTTTCAAAAAAATAAAATGTTGTGTTATTTTTTTAATGAATTTTTCTCAGCGAGTAAAACGGGGTCATATTCTCAGTTATCAACCAGTTCTGTGACTCAGGCAGGCCCGTCATTTAGGGCGTACCTGGCGGTCATTTGCCTCCACCTGACTTTGGGAAATTAATGTATTTACATATAAGTGAGAGTGGGTTTTGTTGTTTTCAGGTGAAATTGTATTGTGTTTTTACCCTTTGCCCCCCCCCCTCCTGGAAAAACTTGAAATAACGTCCCTGGACTAAGGGGACATGATACTGATGGACTTATCACCTTCATCCATGGTAAATGTAAGTTTCAAAAAGTGTCACATATCACCTTTATCCACTTGCCCCTTCACTTGAAATCAATCTTTCCAAGTAAGGTGCTCACATTTAAAACCTTTAGGAGCCAGGCGGTACACATGCTGTACCGTAACTATTTTTTTTTAGAGGACGGGGTTGAGATTTTCACTCGAACCCTTTGGTGCCGGGGATTTTTTCAAGGTTTCATACGTCTGGTACGACAGTTTATACCTTCTCTTTTCAATGGAAAATAAATCTGTGGTTAGACTGTCGTACTACCTGGGTCGAAAGAAACATTTCTAAAAAACTGCCCAGTTCCAAAAGGTTAATGAAAATAATATTTTTTGTTTTCTTGCTTTGGAGCTTGACCTACCAGTTGCAAATGGCGTTTCAAAAAATTAATAAATAAAAAATTAAAAAACAAACGCATTTATCTACTTAAAAGTTAATAATAAAGCACCATAATGGAAATGTATGAAATAATGATCAACATTATACAATGAGTCATCGCCCATAAGCCAGGGATAAAGCAGAACTGAAGCAATTACACCCACAGCTCTGTCGTGACATTATGCCTGACTGAGGAGTCCAAAATAAGGACGAAACTGCAGTCTCAGATTGTGATGACCGAGCTCTGGGTGCAATTGCTTCATAATAAACATTATTTTTATAAAAGAAAAAGAAAAAATGAAGGAGTTTGCATGAATCTGAAGTAATTTTCTTTAATAATAATATTTATTATTATTAAAGAACATTATAAATTATCTTTATTAATACTAATTCTTAAATAAATTTTCTTTATCAGTGCTGGACTTTATCTTGCACTGGTAAGAACACCTTGGTTTATAATTTTAATAGTATGCTCTTAATGAACTAAGTTTATTTTAAAAGCATGATTAAAATTATAACTTGAGGTAGAGGATGCTAAATGCTTCCCTAATTCCCATTTTATTATCTTTCAGCACCTCTCAAAGTAACAGTCATCCCCGAACACCAAACGCTGAACATAGGAGAAACTGCTGTCCTCAACTGCTCTGTCACTGGTTATCCCATCCATACCGTAACGTGGAGAAAGGACCAACGTCACTTGATAGCGAACTCGAGAGTTCAACTACTTTCAAGAGACGTCCTACACATAACATCAGTCAGGAGGGAAGACAAAGGAATGTACCAGTGCTTCGCTTACAACGATGTGGATGGAGCTCAAGGCACGGCCCAGATTAAAATCGGAGGTACGGAGCTAGTGTTGATAGAAACCGTAGACTAGGGATTTGTAACTAGGGGGGGGGGGGAGTTCAAACACTGCTGAGACGCTGAAAAGCTGAGACGAGATTCCAAGTCAGGAGTTCAAATTCAGCGAAAGAATGACATGTTTTTAGTGAAAGTAGTATAATACACCTGATTTTTTCCAATACCTTAATGTCTCTTGTGACTAGGTATTGTATTATGATTGATTCCTAATCTTCTAAATTATGTTGTGTTTGATGAATTTAAATTTTTGAAGTAGTAAGTATTAAAGTTTTGTAGTATAATATTCTACTGAGTTAGAAGTAAAATGCACCTGATTTTTCCAATGCCTTAATCTCTCTTGTGACTGGGTATTTGTATTACGGGTAATTCCTAATCTCCTAAATTATGTTGTGTTTGATGAATTTAAATTTTGCAATAGTTAGTAGTAAAATTCTGTAATTTAATATTCTAGTAAGTTTTGATCGAATTATGAGAAAATTTAACTTGGTAAACAAACTACATAATAATTCTAGACTCAGGTTTTACAAATAATAAATTAACTATCAATGGAAAGTAAATTAACATTTGATTATATTACCCTTTTTTCAAACCTTCTTATTCACCTTAACTTTTTAAACTTATTTTTACATTATTCAATTATCTAGATGATTAATTTTAAAAACATATAAACTCGTGCTTGACCATACATTTAATCTATAAGTATGAACTTTAGATTCTACATTTATGAATTTACTATTTTTAGCGTACATTTGGGTAGATGAAATATTTTTTTTAAAGTAATTACACAAAACTATCTTTATTCCAGCATGTTATTATATTTTTGTCGAAGAATCTAACAGAGCACTGTCAGTTCTTACAAAAATCAATGATGTTACATTAAAAGCACGATAACTTTCCTCATTTCAGATGTCCCTCCTTACTTGCTGTCCGCATTTCCAGACACCACTGTCCATTCTGGAGAATTCGTGAGTTTAAAGTGCGTATCAGCCGGAAATTTCGTGCCTCGAGTGGTATGGACCCTTTACAACACACTCATCACTCCATCCATGAGCCCCAGAATCAAAACTGGGGACTTCGCCACCCCTCAGGGACACGTCACCAGCTACCTCAACATCACGGACGCCAGAGTGGAAGACAGCGGAGTCTACCGGTGTGACGTCAGCAATGACGTCGGTGCCGTGTGGCACGCAGCAAGACTGAACGTGTATGGAGCGCCTTTTGTGCGACCTTTTCCCAACATATCCGCAATATCCGGTCAGGAAGTGGTTTTGAATTGCCCCTATGGAGGCTATCCGATCAAAAGCATTACCTGGCAGAAAGGTAACGGTTTCTCTCTCCCACACAAGTAACTGGATAGCGTCATTTGCAATGTAAATATGCGTGATTACGATACTTTAAATACCACTTATTTAGCGTTCATTGATAAAGAAATCTTTCTTTTTTTACTTTCAAGCTACTATTATCTTCAAAATTTTCTTTTACATTTTTTCATAATGAGCGTCACTCATTATTTTACTGCTATGTCATATTTCCAACTGCAATTAGTATTTGTTTATCAAGTAATACACTGAAGTGACAAAAGTCATGGGATAGCAATATGCAAATTTTCAGATGGCAGTAGCATCGCATAGAACAGGTATAAATGCGCAGTGCTTTTACAGAGCTTTCATTTCTGTTCAAGTTATTCATGTGAAGAGGTTTTAACGTGATGATGACCGCACGACGTGAATTAACAGACTTTGAACGCGGAATGTTAGTTGGAGCTAGACGCATGGGTCATGCCATTTCGGAAATCGTTAGAGAATTCAACATTCCCAGATCCACTGTGTCAAGAGTGTGCCGAGAGTATGAAATTTCAGGCATAGCATCCCACCATGGACAGCGCAGTGGTCGACCGCCTGCACTTAAAGATCGAGACCGGCGACGTCTGCAAAGAGTCGTAAATTCTAACAGACAAGCAACACTGCGTCAAATCACCGTAGAAATCAATGTGGGACGTACAATGGACGTGTCTGCTAGAACTGTGCGGAGAAATTTGGATTTCTTGGGCTATTCCAGCAGAAGACCGACTCGAGTGCCTTTACTGACAGAACGACATCGCTTGCAGCGACTCTCGTGGGCACGTGAGCATATCGGTTGGTCCCTAGATGAATGGAAAACCGTGGCCTGGTCCGATGAGTCACGATTTCAGCTGGTAAGAGCCGATGGTAGGGTTTGAGTGTGGCGCAGACCCCACGAAGCCATGGACCCAAACTGTCAGCAAGGCACTGTTCAAGCTGGTGGTGGTTCCGTAATGGTGTGGGCTGTTTTTTCATGGCATGGACTTGGTCCTCTAGTGCGACTGGACCGAACATTGACTGGAAATGCTTATGTGCAGCTACTTGGAGATCACTTGCAGCCATTCATGGACTTCATGTACCCAAACAACGATGGGATTTTTATGGATGACAATGCGCCATGTCACCGGGCCACAACTGTTCGCAATTGGTTTGAAGAAAATTCTGCACAATTCCAACGAATGATTTGGCCACCTAGATCGCCCGACATGAATCCCATTGAGCATTTATGGGACACCATCGAGAGGTCTGTTCGTGCCCAAAATCCTGCCCCATCAACGCTTTCACAATTATGGACGTCTATCGAGATAGCATGGCTCAATATTCCTGCAGAAGACTTCCAACGACTTGTTGAGTCCATGCCACGTCGAGTTGTTGCACTTCGCCGGGCAAAAGGAGGGCCGACACGATATTAAGAGGTATCCCATGACTTTTGTCACTTCAGTGTATGTGTGATGTTTAAAAATAAGAGTATGCATATGCCATTATAATATGAAACAAATCATTCTGTACTGCTCAAAGTTTCAATTGTAGTTTCAATAATAAACATTACAATTATACAGCTAAAATACTTTAAACAAAATATTTATCGATTAACATTGTTTTGGTGTGTACCAATGTAATAACTTTACAAAAAAAGTGTATTTTCAAAACCCTGAAACTTGCCATTTTAATGCTTAATTCTGTAGGATTATGCTCAAAATCAAAATAATGAATGGGTTACCCCCTCTCCCCGAAAACTATAAAGGCCATCTGAACTAAAACTATCCTAGAATTTATAACCCCACACCACACTTCGAAAGAGACAATTTATTTATTTGTTTTACCTGACTAATTGAGTTAAATTGTGAAAGAAGATAGAAACTAAAGCAAATTATCAGCATTTTTTGTAAACACAAATATTTAAGAAACATGATCCCTACATTTTATGCTTCTTTGCATTGTTACTTTCTGGTTTCATTCGAATCTGTTGAATGCATGTATAATCTGTAAAAAATTTCAAAGGGAAGTTTCAAAATATTTTCCGGCAAATTCTGTTTTTTAAATTTATGTGTGTGTATGTCTTACTCGTAAAAATTAATCCTTGCTTATAACTTCATCAAACAAGTAACATTTTTTCACGTAAAAAGTGTATTTAATAAAGCTTAAAAAGCATAAATTTACAAGCAATAAAAGACATATGTTTTGGGACCTGCCTTGAAACCCTAATTTTGAATAAATATCTTTGAGTTCATGCCCGTTTAGTTGATGTGAAGTCATTTGCTAAAATCACAGATTTTCTTGGATACAAGCTAAAAGGCATTTACTTATCTTTATCCATAAATTTTCCCCTTTCTGAATGTATTTGTTTATTTGTTTTGTAAATAGTACGCACTATATGTCCAATATATATATATATATATATATATATATATATATATATATATATATATATATATATATATATATATATATATATATATATAATATATATATATATATATATATATATATATATATATATATATATATATATATATATATATATATATATATATATATACAGGGTGTCCACTCCAATCGTGGACCAATAGCTAATTTCTAAACCGTTAGAGATAAGCATATAGTTTATTTAGGAAAAAATCTCCAAATTATGAAAGGAATTTTGGGTCTATTCACTGTTTTTCAAAAAATCAAATTTTGAAAGAGTTACGAAATTTAAATTTTTATACAGCCCCCCAGTCCTATCAATCATATTTAGTAAAACATTCTTAACACTGTAACGTTTAAAACTAAAAAAAAATCACTCTTCTACCACAAAAATTGACAGAGTTATGACGTTTTGAAAAATCAAGATTTTGAAGGATTTCGCATACGGTCCCTGAAGCGATCTCTCGATGACGTCATGAAACAATGTAAAATCTTGATTTTTCAAAACGTCATAACTCGGTCAATTTTTGTGTTAGAAGAGTGATTTTTTTTAGTTTTAAACGTTACAGTGTCAAGAATGTTTTACTAAATATGATTGATAGGACTAGGGGGCTGTATAAAAATTTAAATTTCGTAACTCTTTCAAAATTTGATTTTTTGAAAAACAGTGATTAGACCCAAAATTCCTTTCATAATTTGGAGATTTTTTCCTAAATAAACTATATGCTTATCTCTAACGGTTTAGAAATTAGCTATTGGTCCACGATTGGAGTGGACACCCTGTATATATATACGTACTCGTTCTTATAACAACATCAATGAAAAAATAGGTTAAATTCGCATAGAGTTGTACCTTGGCATGAGAAAAAGAAACAAATATCTTTCTTGAGTAATCAATAAAAATTCTTCAATAATAATCTACCATCTGTTTCTAAAAAGGTTTTGTTGCGGAAAAATGTAACTAAGTAACTATAATACTAAAGTAGATATGTATTGTTTAACTGCCCGTGCTTTGAGAAGTTTATGATAATTTTATGATAATGAAGCGAATCTAATTTCCTCGAACTTTGGACGCAAATTAAAGCAGCGTCTTCCGTTCTGTCTCCGTCCACCGAAGATTTATCCGTTCTCCATTAGGAATAAATTAACTGAAAGTTCATTCCCATGGGCCTTTTATGAAAACCCAGACATAAGCTGATTACCAGCTGAATAATTAAATAGCAGATGCTTCGAATATAGCTACGGTTAATTCAGCTCCGAAAGGAAATTGCTAAAAGCAGAAAAATTTCTTGAATGATTTTTGATGGAATCGCTTAAATACGGATATATGCAGAATGCATGTTTATTGGAAGAAAAAAAATATATAGATGCAAATTTTTTCTTAGTATTTAGTACTCCATTCTAATTTTCTTTCGTGAAATATTTGTCTATTGTGATAATCACTTCAAAGTGATGTACACTCTAAATAAACGGGCAGCTTATATTGTGTATAAAAATGGGATACGTACCATAGACACAACGCTACATTTGCTTTTAAATTAAAAATTCAACAAGAAAATTTTTGTGGAAAATTTGACAAAATTTAAAACTGTTGTAAATTATCCTATGTTTTAGTTGAGAAGTAGCCAAATAATAACAAAGTATAGTAAAAAACAGAAATAGTATATAACAAAGTATTAAAATTAGAATAAATAAGTTTCAGCATAACTTTTGAAACACTTAGCATAATGAGTTACTATTTTCTTGTTATTGCCATCTTGTCTTACAGTGGGTTTGTTGACATTCCTTCTCTCATTGATACGTTTTAGCTTTTTTTTTTTCGAAAAAGCAGTATATGTTGTCAATATTTGACATAACTAGCTATTGTTTGGAAATTCGCTAAGATATTTCACCTACAAGAAATAAGTAAATACCTTTCTGTAGACAGTAAAGTTAAAAAAAAATAACGTTTTATTTCACAAAACTAGTACATATCATACACGTGCTCTGGGTTTACAAGAAATTCCTTTCTCAATGTAAAGAATGAGAGCTAATGAATTAAAACACATCCAACAAAAGCTCGTTTTAGCACTTTGATCTCCCTAACGATGAACTAGAGGACGAGGCGCCCATATGAAAAGTTAGATTTCGAATGTTTTAAAACTTTTCTTCCTCCTTTTCCCTCTTTTTTTTCGCTTAAAACTCTTGTTATCCTAACGCTGCACCTTATTTTGACCATTTTGGCAATCAGAAGTGCGTACCTAAAACTAACGTTTGCAAAACTTGAGACCTAAACGGGGAGCATACTAAAGTGAAATGGGGAAAAACTATGTATCACAATATAACCGTAAAGTTTTCAAGCAATTACGGACTTCCTTGGATGCACAATAGTCACTTACAAAAAATTGTATGAAGAAGATTACTACGAGAAATAATGTATTATTATATTGAATTTTTCTTTTAATATCTGGTTTATTGCTCTCGTTGGCAAGTTTGGAAAACAAAAGTTAATTCCATAAATTCATGTGTTAATAATTAAGTAATTAAAAGAATGGATCTATAATCGGAAAAAATAATTTCTTTTCGATTCGTTCTCGTGCTTCTGATTGTAGTATAACTTATATTTTTGTAGCATAATGATTCACTTTCAGGAGGGATTATTTTACCACTGGATCGGAGACACAGAATAAATAATGCAAAATCTTTGGTGATGAATGATGTCCAAAAAGCAGCGGACGAAGGAGAGTACACTTGTGTTGTGAAAGATGTTGAAGGCATCACAGCATCCGGGTCAACATTTGTATCTGTTGTTGGTAAGTGAAGAGTAACATATTTGCAATGATTAAATAGTAAAGTAAATAACTAAATATAAGTAAATAATAAGTAAATAACTAAATATAAAGAGGAATTGACTAGTTTTATAAAATGAAATGAGAAAAATTCAGCCCATTATTAAAAGTTGAATTACTATTTTAATTTATTTGCAGACTCTTTTAGAAATTACCTTGAATAACACCAGGAAAATATTATAATTCCTGATGAAAGCTATAACTATTGGAATTTTATCTTCACTAATTATTAAGATTCGTTTTTGAACTTTCATGTTCCCTAGGAGTTCTTTAGTTCGTTTCTCGTCCGCCGGTACGTCAATCTGACACCCCCCCCCCCACATGAACAACAACTTTGAGAGACAAGTTTGTATAATTTTAATGAAGCGTGCTTGGTCGTAAGATCTTTACTAGTACGCTTTTTTCCTGTTTTACTTATATTTTTTTCCCAAACAAATATTCACTAAATGTTGAAAGTGACTTAACATCAGCGCACAATTACAAATCAAGGCTGATATTAATCTCGAAAGAAACTTAGAAGGATCAAATTCAATAAACATTATTTCAAAAAACTTTTAATATAGATTATCTACAAAAGTATTCTTGATTTATTAAGACAGTAACTAGTATACACAGCTTACGAAGGTTGCACTATTCCATATTATGTTTTCGAAAATTTTAAATGCTTGTTTTACTTAGCATTAAATTTCGAAAATTAAACAGAATGTTTTAAACATTTATTATACTTGATGCTTTGTGATGATTCATTTATTTATGTCAAAATGATTTTTAGCATCTAAATTTTTTTTTTTTTTGTAGCCTTAGAATTTCTATTTCCAGAAAATAATATTGATCTTGATCTCACGTTACCTATCTGTACGTAGAACGAGCACGAAATGATCCCTTTTTTAAGAGATTTTTAGTAAATTTGCATTGTTTTGCTTAACTTACTATAAGCTTTCTTGAATTGTGACGTAATAATATGATTCATAATACGCTTTCATAATGTAACGGTAATACAAAAAACACATTTTAAAAACTATCGGTGTTATTATTATTAAACTAAGGGTTAAAACTATTATGTTTAAAAAAATTCCTGTGCTCTGCAGTCACGTTATTTTCAAATTTAAGCTGAAATGTGGAACATTTACGGTTGTATACAAATAAAATGCAAGATACGCAGTAACTAAACCTCAGATATGTTAACGCAGAGTATTTGCATAATACGTTCAATGTTTGTAATTAAATTGTCGATATTATTGAAAAACATGACTAAAATAATTTTAACATGATGTTTTTTACGCAAAAAAGTTGACTAGTAATTCGTCAAGAAATAAATTCTGGTCCATTCAATCACTATAAAAAAAATCCGATATGTCTTTAAATATAATTCATTCTCCACTGTTTAAATAACCAGAAACCTCAACTAACAACATAAATAAAGAAAACAAATAAAGCAATTTACAATCGCTTTCAATTTTCTATTTTTACCTATTGCACCAGCAACTTTCATGGCTCATTCCAAAAACGTATATTACAAAAATTGAAAATGTCCCTAACCACTATCCTCTCCAACAATTCTTTCCTGGTTAACTGATGACAGCGAATAGCAGCAGTTGAAGACGAAACTTTATTAGAGCAACTTCATCTGTTACTGCTTGTTGCCATAAATCGCCACTCGCAATGTGCGTGACCAAAACAGTTTAAGTCCCTCCACGTTTTCATTCGCATTGCTTGTAGATCCCCAGTAACTATCCAAAATGTTATCAGACGTGCGATGACAGAATCATTTGTTATCGGGATTGCATATTTGTTTCGAATATGAGGATGGAGGATTTGTTTGAGTTTAGGTTTATTTTTGGACACACAGGAAGAGAAATCAGATAAATATTTCAGAGAGAGAAATTAAATAAATGTGAATGCATCTCCACGAACATAGTTCATACTACCCAATATTTGCAACTGAATTTTACGGAAAAATAATGATTTTGAAACTTTGTCTATTGAAAAGAATGCACAATAAGTTTCATTAATGCAAAAAATACTGCTTTATGTAAAGTAATTAGAAATATTCTGCCGTGGGCAGGTAAACGGCAGTATCTGCAAAAATGAGTTTTCGAGATATTTGAAGAAACGCGTTTTTGATTTCCCACAAACATCTATGAAACATTGAACTTCGAACATAGGCGGTACTATATGTTTATACCGATATATTTTTTGGGTAATCGATTGAATTTTGATTTTGCAAGCGCAGAGAGAGGTAAAGCAGATACTGCCGTTTACCTGCCCTTTTCACTCTAAATGTCATGCGGAATTGACTGGCAGTCGGCAGTAACTGCACAGTATGCTACTAAATGTCTAGTATTTACATATTTGACTACATGCGGAGTAGATATGTTATTACGAAATATATTATTGCATTGTGAATGATATGTTTTATTTAAAAATATACATAAATACCGCGTATCCACTTGATATAGATTTAATATAAACGAACGCGAAATATAATTAAAAAAATAATGAAACTGTATTGTATTATGCAAAATATGAAGCAAAACTTGATGATTCTTCAGCCATTTTTACTTCCTTTTACTTAGTAAAGGAAGTATTGTGATCACAAAGAAAATTTCACTCAAAATTTGGTCTAAATTTTGATTTTGCTCACACCCGAATGAATGTTGAGTAGTTTTTTAGACCTATCAGTACGTGCATATGTACCTACTAACATATAAACAGCCGGAATATCCTTTTCGGCCATGCCGCAGTTAATTACGACGAGTTTTCTCGTGACGTCTGTATGTACGTATGTATGTGCGTATGTATGTATGTATGTGCGTATGTATGTATGCCTGTCGCATAACTCAAAAACTTTTTGCCGTAGAAGCTTCTAGTTTGGTATGTAGGCTCAGAGGGCGGTCTAGTTGTGCACCTCTCCTTGTGGTTGCATTCGAATGTTCCCAAGGGGGTCTTTTACCCCTTTGTGGGGTAAATCAATGTTAATTTCAATGCAGATTGAGTGATATGATTTAATGCAACTACTTGGCGATATATCGCCAAACTTTTGGTCGCCAAGTGTTTGCCGCCAAGTTGGCGACAAATTTGGCGAAAAAATGATTTTTTTTTTTTTTTTTTTTTAAATTTGGATTCAATTTGTCGTTATTGGGTACATTTTGCGAAAAATTCACTGAATCATATTAAAATCGGCGATATTTAGAAAATAAATCATTGTAAAACATTATTTTGCATTAATTCGTGACAAACTGGGGGTGTAAAAATTTGAGTTGTTATCTTGCTCACTCTAATGCCCTATTTAACACTTGAGGCATTTATTATAGAATTTAAACGTAAAAGGAATTAGTGTGGCGTTCACACCAGAAGTTTTAAAATAACTACAAATCAGCTAATGCTTTGTACTTTGCATCAAAACAAGAAATCACTTTGAGAAAAAGAGCGCTTGAAATGCTTGTTGTGCTGACGATTTTTTTTCATAGTACTATTAAAAATGCAACAGCTAGAGATTAAACTGCAAAAACTATCGTCTGTTAGTATGAAAGCAACTGTAATTAAAAGAAAACAAAACAATGTAAATAAAATCATTTCATTGTTGCATTTTTGTTTGTCGTCTGCCAAGTTTGGCTTGTGTATCTTTGAAATCGCGAAAAATATTGTCTGCTTGTGGAGAGAAACTTTATTTGAAAGAAAAAAATCTGCTATGGACCCCACACTACTTCTTTTTATGTGTAAATTTTTTAGTAGATGCCTTAAGTGTTAAAATAGTGCTTGGAATGAGTAAGAAACAATTCAAACATTTACGCCCCTAATGTGCCACGAAACAATGCAAAAATGATTTACAACGATTCATTTTCTAAATATCGCCGATTTAGCATCATTCAGTGGATTTTTCGCAAAATACCGCCAATAGCGCTAAATTGAACCCAAACTCATAAAATAATTTTTTTCGCCAAATTTGTGGCCAATTTGGCGATAGGTCACCAAGTTGGCGACAAGCACTTGGCGACCAAAAGCTTGGCGATATATCGCCAAGTGATAGAGCCAATTTATATTTCTTGAGTCTGCATTGATATTAACACTGATTCACCCCATAAAGGAATAAAACACCCCCTTGGGAACATTCAAGTGCAACCAATGACCTCCCGTGACCTCCTATTAGGGCACCCCTACTTTCGCTCAGTTTAGGTACAAAGGAAAACGGTTTTTACGGCTTGATGCAATTTTTTCACAGCAATTCATATTATGTCCATCCTGTAGACATGCAGATACTGCCGTTTACCTGCCCACAGCAACGAAAAATGCAGTTACTGCTAATTACCATTGGTTAAAAAACAGTTTTTTTTCATCGGAAACCAAAAAAAGATGCTTGTACCATAAAACTAATGTAACATAGATTTCAAAAATGCAAAAAAATGAAAATTGAAAAAATTGCAGTTACTGCCCTTTACCTGCCCACGGCAGTATTGTCATCTTTATATTTTATATATGCATACGTGAAACGAAAGTTGTCATCATTTAGAGGGATGCTTATTTTCTAACTAGTTATTTTCATAAGAACCATTATATGAAGTATAAAAATGTGTTATTTAAAGGGTAGTCCATCTGAAAAGTTGTATTTAAATTGCTATATCTACACTAAACGAAACACGGTGTAAAAGTTTAGAAACCTTTATTGTATTGCTAGCTATTATAGAGTGTAGAATATATTTATTTTAATATGTAAATCTACGAAAATGGAATAAAATAATTCTTAAGTTTCACTTATACCCTTTCTTGTTGTACATTTAATTATTTGCTTTCTTTAACTTTCATTGTTTCTTTAAATTTTCATTGTGGAAGAGACGTGAATTCAGTGAGTACATAGATTGAATTATTTCTACTTACTTCTGCACTAAAACATTAATTAATACATTTTTAAAAGTTAGGCATTCAATTTATTTTGTGTAACATTAATTTTAAACGAAGTGCAACTGCATCGAATTTTTAACTTTAAAATCAGTTTCCATTATAGCGCACCTTTGCTACAAAAGTACCACAACTCAAAAATTGTAACTTTTGAGTTATGACCGTCTTTAGACGTAGTTTACAGGTCTCTACCAATCTTTAAAAGAGCCAGAAGTTGCATTGAAAAATCAGCCGCCAAAGTGCAGTTATAACGTTTTGTTGTTATCAAGATGCATAGGACCCCTTCCACTGAAAGGCCACATCTTGAGTTGTAGTCCAGCCATCGTAGAGTAACGTGCGTAACTAACAATCATAGTTTAGTCCTCATATTAACAAATTCAAAAATACTAAAATGTGCCTAGTCAACCCGGGAACAGTTTTTTTGCAATTCCTGGAAAATGTCGTTTTTTGAGTTGTGGCTTTTTTGTAGCAAGGGTGCGATATATTAAGTCAGACTTGTACCTTTAAGATCTTGCTGTAAATTAAACTTATATGTTATGTAATAGCAATATGTTTCAGTTTTTAATTGTTTTCCGTTGTTAGGGTATTACTTCTAATTTTTTCAGATCCTCTATAAGTGTCATCATTTGTTTAAAAATGCTTATGCATTTATATATATATATATATATATATATATATATATATATATATATATATATATATATATATATATATATATATATATATATATATATATATATATATATATTAATATTCCTTCTGTTAGAGTTTTACTTATAATTAACTTTAATGATCACTTCTACTGCATATTTATGCAGTGATTTCTCGTGTCTTTTTTTATTATTTAAATTGAAAAGAACAGGGTATTTATCATATTTTTAATTCAGTACTTCTCTTTACTCTTTACTTTTTGAGCAGCAATTAATGCGTATAAAATAATTTTTTCTCCAAGTTTGTTTTTTCTCCAAATGTGTTTGTTGGTTCAGCAGCTCAAGAATTCAATGTCATCTTTTTTCATTTAGAAATTCAAAATATTATTCATTTTCAATTACATTAGCTATTTTTCAATTTCAATTTCAAATTATGTTTATTTCAACCAAGTTATCTTACACAAATTTATTGCACATAGAAGAAAACATGAAAATAAGCTACAGGCACATAAATACAATGTCTCTTTTCTACTGTTTAAAAAACCTTGATTGGATAGATAGAAGTAAAGGTTATAAGATCAGCCTAACCAACTTCGTCCCTTCAACAACGACCACACACAAAACAAACCACACTTAGGCTCTGTTTGTAGGGCAAGATAATAAAACAAATAACTAATCATTCACAAAAACACACAAAATCGATACAAACAGTTTATAAAAGATGTATTAAAATTCATAACGTAAACGAAAAATGCATTAAAATATAATTTAATCAAACCATTTTTCTTGAGTAATTTTTCAGAAGAGCTCAGAGTAAACTTTTTAAGCCTTTGCTTAAACACGTATCTTCTATTTATTCTTTTAGAGATTTAGGTGAGGAGTTATGTATGTGTTATGTTTATAAAAATACTAGTATATAGTTTGCATTCCTTTTTCCAGTTGCACCAGTCATAGATGCTCAATATTTCCCCGATACCATAACTGCAAATGAGGGAGAACGTGCAAAAATAATCTGCAGCGTGACCACCGGTGATCCTCCAATCAGGTTTAAATGGTTAAAAAACGGAGCCTCGTTCTCAGCATCAGGGAAAACATCCATTCAACTGCTTGAAGATTCTTCCGTAATTTTATTCCGCAAAATTAAATCCAGTGACAGAGGACAGTATACTTGCGTTGCTACTAATATTGCTACGTCTGCAAATATGACCACTCAACTGGTTGTCAATGGTAAGAAAATACTTTTATTAAAATTTTAAAACTACTTTCAGAGGTAATGAAACTACCACTTCATAAAAAAAAAATTAGGAAAAAATGAAATAACTGAATAGTAATCAAAATATCGAATTACAATATTTTCTAGGCCAGAATATATGCTTTTCGGCTCTTAGTGCTCTAGTTTTAAAATTCTTACTTAGTCATTAGTAATGTATTTAATATGTTCGCACTTAATGCCATGAGAGGTAGGTTGCGGATTTCTCAAGAACTATGAAATGGAAAAAAAAGTGTTTGGCACAAATGGCATTATGTCGGTCAGATATGGTGAAACTAGCTCCAAAATTAAGAATTAAACGTAAGATAACGTTAAAGAATTAAAAAAAAAAAAAATCAAAAATGATATGATTAAACTCCTGTAATCTACGAAAAACTTAGCTCTGAACAAGGTTTAAAAAACATATACTTAATACCCTAGGCGTACTATATGACATGAGGCATATTGTTTTGTACGTAGCTTAGATGTGCGGAACCGCAAAAAAAACTGTATACCTGAAGTCTTGAAAGGAAAAGAAATAGTATAGAACAGTTTGTGGAGTTCTATAGTTATTTTTTGTTTAATTCTGCTTATGACTTTTACCTTGAGAAGAGTTAATCAACACACTGTGCTGACTTTCACAAATGTGCTGGTTTGAGACAATTTACATTTATATTGTTTATGCTCAAGCGAATTCTTATTTGGGAGTATTTTTCAGCTAGGTTAAAAAAAAAAAAAAATCAGAAAAGTGGTTTCACTATTCGAGTGGATTAAGATAATTTTATTTGTTGAATCACTGCGTAAATAACGTTGGATCAATTCCAATTATAGGAAGCAAGGCGCATAGTACGCAGTCCTCATGTACATGTACGTTGAAGTTGATGACTTCTGTATTAAAAAAAAACATATATATATATATGCCAATTTTCTTCCAAAATTATTTACATAGATGATAGTTTTTTACTATAATGGACGTGTTTTACCCATTTTACGTTTATTTGTCAGTTTAAATTTTTATAAAATGCAGCTAATAAAGTACTAAGCTACTATGGAAATAGAAATAAACTAGCGGTACCCGCACGGCTTTGCCCGTGGTATAAAAATTAAAGTTAATTTGTAAAATAATTGATATAGCAGAAAAAATGCTCTATTTTAGTTGTAATTCAACTATAATTCTTTCAAAGTATGATATAAAAATCTGGTATGGACCCCACGCTACTTATTTTTACGTGTAAATTTCTTAGTAGATGCCTTAAGTGCTAAAATAGTGCTTGGAGTGAGCAAGATAACAGTTCAAACATTTATATCCCTAGTTTGCCACGAAACAATGCAAAAAAAAGTTTTACAATGATTAATCCCCTAAATATCGCCGATTTTAACATCATTCAGTGGATTTTTCGCAAAATAGCGCCAAATTGAGTGCAAATAAAAAAAAAGAAAACAATTTTTTCGCCACCTTGGCGATATGTCGAAAAATTGGCGGCAAATACTTGGCAACCAAAAGATTGGCGATATATCGCCAAGTGGTCATGCCGATTCGTATCACTTTTAACTGAATTGAAATGAACACTGATTTACTCCATAAAAGGGGTAAAACACCCCCTTGGAACATTCGAATGCAACCTCAAGGGGAGATACACAAAAATAAGCCAAAAGAGAAAATAAGAACAATTTTGTTACTCACAGAAACCAACAGAAATCTTACCAAAGTTTAAAAGAAGAAGAAAGTTTTCTTTAATAGCTTAAAAAACAAAACAATACATTTTCCGAAATTAAACACTTTAAAAAGAACGATGCAACATCGCAATTGATACGATATTTGGTTAATCTGTGCTTTAGGTACCCTTTTCTCACTAAATAGGTGATAGGCGTGCCAAGCGTGGTCACCCTGACTATTTTGCGTAGTTTCTCTCGGTGCTTTCAGTTCCGCGAGACACGCAAAAACGCGCCAGTTGGTGACTTTTTGAAAACGCCCCAAGTAGGGTCCCAAAGCACATTTTCACCGGGAAAAGACCGGGATGCCAGAGAATTGAAACAGAAAAATACTACGCCTCCTCTAAAAAATACTACAAAATACTACTGTTTCCAAACGTTGCCAAAATCAATATTGCTAAAATGCAAAATCTATGAAAAAATGAAATGATCTAAAAAATGAAAAAAAAAAATCCGCCAAATATTTTAATTAAGTCATTAAAGTATATTGGAAACAGGGTTGCCAGAAAACTACGCTCCTTATTTAGGCCGAAAAAATACTACGTCTGCCAACGCTGGAAAAAGAACGAAACAAAAATAAGTATGAACACGTAACCATGGTAACAACATGAAAAGTTGATTTTCGTTGATAAAATAATTCATTTTATCTCTCTTTTCAAACAAATTTTATTCTCAAGCCCAACCATTTTAGAATCGTTCGGCTTGTTTTACTGAAGGTAAGCCTTGAATTCCGGAATTCTAAAAACAATTGTTACAGCTCTCCTGATGATCGTAGAAACTTCGAAAACATTTCATTTTGTTCAGAAAATTTCAAGCTTTCGAATGACATATGACTTGAAAATGTGTATGAAATATTTCTTCCCTATTTTATCGAATTTCCGCTAAGAATTCGAATAGAAAAAGAACGAAATGGAATTTTCGAAAAATCGCTTCGAGGTGCAAAACTACATGCTACAAACTAATTTTGTGCCAAGTGGCATGAAAATCGACCGAACGGTTTTGGCGCTAAGTGCGTAACAGACAGAAAGAAAGAAGGACAGATAGACCCACCTTCAGCTTTATTATTAGTAGAGATAAAACCAACTGTTGCATTAATTCTGATTTTCGTTTATGTGCTTTTATGTTACTTCAAAATTCATGAAATACCTAAAAAAATGCATTTTATTTTTGGCTAATGTTAACTTAAAACATTAAAACAGCATCAACTAACTCCAATATTCAAACTGAATGTATTTCAGTTATTTTTAATGCACTGAACTTTTTTGTACTCCAGTGAAAATTCAGAATTTAAGCCGGCCTTTCGTCTAGTAAACAATATAACCTATGCTGTGTGTGATACTGACACCTGGAATTCGGGAGTTAAAACGCTTCAAATTCCTGATAAAGCCGATCTGATAATACATTGCATATTTATTTAACAGTGCCCCCCATTTGGATGGCTGAGCCGTTGAATACATCAGCGATATTGGGCAGCAGCGCCTGGATGAATTGTTCCGCCGAAGGATTCCCAGCGCCCAGTGTTATCTGGAGGAAAGCGAGAGGTAGGTGACGAATTATGCATGGAAATTGGAAACTGTGTCAATGGAAATTTTAGCCGGAGATAGCAAATGCATCAACGGGGCATTATCTACCTTTTGAGTCCCGAAGAGATTTCAACTGTTTGGGGATCGATATTTGCAAACTGTTGAGGAATTGCAGGCATTCATGTGCTAAGTCTTCGGTAAATATAATTTCAGTCGAAATAAACATTTAGGCGGAAAGCAGGTTTAAGCTCTGTTGTGTGGTTTATTTTGCTTTCTGTTGAGGTTTTTATCTTTAACAATTAAGTTGATTTTGAATATTAAACCTTTTGGCATTGTTTTTTGAAAGGAATAAATCGCAGATATCATTAATCTATTTTTTCTGATAATACTGTTTTGAGTTTTCTATCTTATAATATATATTCTCCCTCTATATTTTTACTTTAAAGACACATAATTTTATTATTTCTTCATATCAAGATGAATGTGAATTTTCAGAAAAAAAAACCCCAGCAATAAAACAAGTGCAAACATAATTTAAGACAACTGATACAGAAATGTTAAGGGGTCACTTGCTCATTTAACGTCAATGATGACATACGGAAATCAATGCCGATTTGATGTTACTTGCAAGAAAAGACACGTTTTCTGAATAACTCTATATTGATGCTTAAGATTCAACTTTGAAAAATTGTTTTTTCCACAAAGGTTTGCTTTACCACAAAATAGGAGCATTTTTCTCTTAGCAGAGCTCCTTTACAGTCGATATAGATTATAATTAGTTATTTAGTTTGTTTATTTTAAGAAATATTGGCATTGAAACCTTGATGGTCCATCAATAATATCATTCCATCAAAACTTTAATAATATTTCTCAGAAAGTGGTTTTTTTTCCATATTAATAGCACATAATACGAAATGCTCCGTTTTATACTGAGTTCCTTTTGAATCAGAATTGTTATAAATGTCAACAAGCACTTGTTCGAGCATATGTGTCACAACAAATGTTTTTTTTCTTCTGAAATATATATATACTGAAGTTAAAAATGACACCCAAATGAAGGTAGAGTTATATTTTTCTGCTATTTTTCTCTAAAAGGTGGATTGATTATTTACTCTATCGGAACGCACGCTTTACGTTCTTATTTTCATAAAACTGCGGGTATTTTAAAAGTAGTACTTTACTCAGTGGTAATGCATAAGAGAAAAGAGAGAAAATGAAGGAGTAAAAAAACGATAAAGAATGGTCAGGCATGCACTCATATTAATCCCATACATCAATGTCCCAAGCAATGATATGAAAATCATTGAGAGGATTTGTAGATATATAGCTTCAGATATAAATAACGAGCTTTCAGTTAGTGTATTAAGAGTAAGTAAAAGAAGAGCCAATGACATTTACGATTCATTCCTTTCAAACAAAAGTGCCAAAATGTTTACTTTTCAAAATCAACATCATTTTTAAAAGATAAAACTCAACAGACAGCAGTATAAAGCTGTTTAAAAAAATCATTAAATTTAGAGCTGCATCAAAAGTTTGTTAATACTTAAAAATATACATTTAAATGAGCTATATATATTTAATGGCTTTTGAGGTAAAACCGGGTATGTGTTATAAAGTCTAGGGATAGCAGAATAATTTTAAGTACTACATTTTAACTTTCATCATTTCTCATTGAAAACGAGTCTTTCGGAAGATACAGAGCCCAACTTGATTCGAATCACATTTTTACCTTTCTACTTATACAGGGTGTCCACTCCAATCGTGGACCAATAGCTAATTTCTAAACCGTTAGAGATAAGCATATAGTTAATTTGGGAAAAAATCTCCAAATTATGAAAGGAATTTTGTGTCTATTCAATGTTTTTCAAAAAATCAAATTTTGAAAGAGTTACGAAATTTAAATTTTTATACAGCCCCCCAGTCCTATCAATCATATTTAGTAAAACATTCTTGACACTGTAACGTTTAAAACTAAAAAAAAATCACTCTTCTACGACAAAAATTGACCGAGTTATGACGTTTTGAAAAATCGAGATTTTGCATTGTTTCGTGACGTCATCGAGAGTTCGCTTAAGGGACCGTATGCGAAATCCTTCAAAATCTTGATTTTTCAAAACGTCATAACTCGGTCAATTTTTGTCGTAGAAGAGTGATTTTTTTTTAGTTTTAAACGTTACAGTGTCAAGAATGTTTTACTAAATATGATTGATAGGACTGGGGGGCTGTATAAAAATTTAAATTTCGTAACTCTTTCAAAATTTGATTTTTTGAAAAACATTGAATAGACCCAAAATGCCTTTCATAATTTGGAGATTTTTTCCCAAATAAACTATATGCTTATCTCTAACGGTTTAGAAATTAGCTATTGGTCCACGATTGGAGTGGACACCCTGTATATCCTACTACTTCTCATTGATTTTTTTCTATCATTAGTGAAGACCAAACTGATTAAACCTGTTCCATATATAAGTGGGCATGGTTTTTGGTGTTTTTCGCTAAAATTGCATTGTGTTTTCACCCTTTGACCCGCCTCCCTTTTGGAAAAACCTGAAATGACGTGCCTGGACAGGCACGGATATTGCACACAGAGGCTCAGATGATCAAAATGAGTTAAACACGTCCTTAACCCCATAACCCCGTCTAAAATGTAAAATCTAAAACGTATCTTAAATCCAATTCGTTTTCATTCATATATATTGAATTCAGAAAAGAAAAAACATTTTTTAAATCATTAATAAAATATCGAAAAGTTGAAAATAGGCAGTCGCCAGTCATTTTCTCTACCAGTCAGCTAACTTAAGCGTATAGATGAGGGCATAAAATAAGCATTTGATCTCGTTCACATTTAGTATAGATATTAAATATTGATGGTAAAATTTAATGAAAATATTTTAAACTGTTCATTAAATATTAAAGGACGCCCTGCGAAAGTTCTATCGACTTTAACACGATGACAGTATTTTAAACTTAATGGAACATACACTAATAGATTTCATTAGCTTGCTGATATTCATAAAAATTACAAAAAGTTCTGTTAGGGAGAAATACAAGTAGACTGAACACCCCCTTGGATGAAACTAAACTGTTTAAGTAAAAACAATCTAGACGGAAGAAAACTTTTACCAAAAGTCTTGAATGCAAATTATGAAAACTTTCTAGAAGTCAAAATTAGAAGCCCCACTTTAATCATTTCTCGGAGTCTTTTGTTTCAAGGAAAAGTTGGCAAAGAATCAAAAACATTTTGGCTTTCGTACAGTTGGATTTTTGAGAGGAAAGTACTAATAACTTTGAAAAATAATCATCGCCATACATACTGACATACATAAATAACGATAGGGGAGCGGGGGATACTGTTATAACAGGGCATGTTAATCTGCTATTATTGCCCTTCTTTCTACCCAAAACAAAAAACCTGAAATATAATCTTTAGCAGAAGCAGATTCTTTAGTTATAAAACACATGTGTGTCAAGAATCAAAACATTAAAAAATAACAAAACTTTGGATGATAATTTGCATGTTTTCACGCTACGTACATTTTTTCAACATTTTTTGAAACTTATATATATTTCTTTTTATGATATTAATTAAAGTTCAGATGTAAGGTAACTAAATTTGACACAATAACGAACCAAATAAAATGTGGAAAATATAAAGACAAGAAGTGAAACAGATAATGAACACACTTTTAAAACTGAAAGTCAAGGAAAAGGAAAGAAAAATCCAGAGGAAAATGAAGTTTATTTCTCTTTTACAAAATTTTACTTTCAACATTAGTAATCTATTAGCTTATAATTATTTGAATTTTTTAAATTGAAATAGATATGCGGAAATATGCATGTCTTTCCTTTTTTTTTTCTTTGTAATTTTATTTATTTTTTAAAGGGGAGATGTCTTACAAGTAAAACGATAAAACTTGAGCTAGGTCAGCATATTAAATCTCGCTGAATTTTGCAGAAGTGTGAAGATCATGTTTAGGAATAATGTAATAAAGCGTTAATTACAAATTTTTAAATGGATATTACAAAATAAAACTGCTGATAACTATACTTTCAGCGTGACAAGTTTACTTATTCATTTACTTATTTTTAGTACACTTTGTTACACATTGTTTACTGGGCTATGCTTATATACAGAGGATAGATCGAAACATTTTCCAGACAGTGAATAGTTTATCTGATTGCTTATTTCTGTTTCGTTTAGTTGTAATACCAAAATTGTTTCTTTTTTTTTAATAGTAAAAATTTTCTCTCCGTCCAACATCATTACATAGAAAAAAATCTTCGAGAACGGTACCATATCATTAGTATCCTTGCACTGCTTGAAATTAACTGTTGTTGTTCAGTAATAAAAATACAAACAATAACATTGAATTTTTAGGAAATAGAAACAAATGCTTTTGTATAAGTACTATTTCCTAGATGTAACATAATACGCTAAAAATAATTAGTGCAAACAAAAGTAACGTGCGCGAGAAAACTGCGATTGCTAAAAAGGGTCCATCTTAATTATCAATACAATGAAATCAATTAAAAACAAAAGAGACGAAAAGAGAAAATTGTGTGTAATGTTAAAGAATGTCAAAAAGGAACTCTGCTTCCAAGTATTTATTTAAGATACAATACGTAGATTTAGAAGAAATGAAAATAATTCTACCTTGATTTTGTAAAATTTAGCTTTTGCTTAAAATGCAATGTCCTCCATCCTAGATAAGTTCAATGTAATTTGTTTACAGTCAAAAATTAGGCTCAGTATCAACATTAAAAAGTTGATACTGTGAAGAAAGATATCCTGTCACATATAAAACAATATTTTTACAAAAATTCACCACTATTGCTCTTAAGCAATGAAAATACATATAAAATAGCAAAATAGAAAACTTCAATGATTAATTATCAGAAACCGCATTTTTATTAAACTTTAAATGTGAACTTCTTCCTTACATCTAAAATATATTTTGAAAGTTTCAGAGTGATCGTTTCCAATGAAAAAGTTCTCCAATAATTAATTACTCCTAATGAAATTTTTGACTTAATAAGTGGTTGAAACAAAGTAGGAAAGTTAACTCTAAATGGTCATTCTTTAATGACCCTTGACACGCTATCTTCAGCATGATTTATGGAGCTCAAGTAAAAGAAGTTTTGGTCTCTTCCACATAACTAGCTCCCACGAACAGTTGGGACACAGCCAGAGTTGGTGGATAACTTTATATTTCAGCAAATTAAGAAAAAAAAAAGGGGGGGGACTGGAAGGAAGAAAGATTTGTTCTTGAATTTCCCATTCACTTCTTTCTCTTTCGTCTTTTATTTCTTGCACAGCAAGAAGTGAATTGAACCGAGAGAGAACTCGAATCAATTATGACTTGACATTCTTATTGCAATTGTGTGACACATAAGGCTGAACTCGTAACGGCTTTTGACTCGCTATGAGCCAAATGTTTTTGTCGGGGGGGGGGTGATAAAAAAAAGTGGATAGTTTTAAAGTAGATTTTCTGAGTTGAAAAATAGCAGTTAAAGCAAAAGTATTACTATTTTTCAGCTAACGAAGGGAAAGTGCTACCCGATTGTCGTTAGTCTAAAGTGCCTTATCTTGGTTATTGGTTGGGGGTATTTTGATTTAATATCAGCTATTCCTGACATTTTATAAATCAATCTAGTAAATCGCGTTACACTTACCCATTCTGTTCTTATTTTTTTTTTCTTTTAATGTCTTTCTTTCCTTCTTTCTTTCTTTTTTTTTTTTTTTTTTGAAAACAGACTCATATGTTTTGAATAAAACGCTTCAAATTAGTGCAATACATGCAAAGGAATGCATAAGCTTGATTTTAAAATCATAAAAAAAAATCTAGATAGATTTTTATTTTCTGAATTCTAAATAAAACTATGTATTTTAAATTTTTCAATAAATAAGCAAACAAAAGTTCATTTACGTCAACGAATAAGAAAAATATAAAAATACTTATTTTTAATTAATTTTTTTTACATCATGCACAAAAACTCTGAGCTGTAACAGAAAATTGAATGAGTAAGCTGCACTTACTTATCGGTTGCAATACATCATGCATGTTCTTCTGGTTCACCAAGTAGTTCCCTTTAATTTTTTCTGTGTTAAAAAGTGATGTAAATAACGTAAAACACTTTGGCACTCAGAGCAATTTTCTGCATATCGGGAAAACTATTGCAGCAGTTGTTTATCAGAGAAAAAAATCCTTTCAAGGATACTACTTTTTTTTCCATCCAGTCTTTCATGTGTCACAATTAAAGGACGGATAACAATGGCACTGGACGAACTAGATGTGATCTAGTTTCCCACCAGATTAAGGTACCAGGGCTCTCACAATGCGGTATTGCACTTGGAATGTTATTTGACCTAGAGTCCCTAAACCAAATAGGTACTAAAGGGTACTTTAACATGCCAAAAAATCATATGGTTGTAGGAGCGAATTATATTCTGCATTTCTTGAATTTACCGGGTAAGAACTTTGGAAAACAGGTTCAGACGTTGCGTCGTGACCAAAGGTCTATGAAGCCAACCTTTAAACATTTAGCCTCAAAGCAGAAACCAAAAAAGGTTTTTTTTCCGAAACTTTAAAATTGTATAACAGAAAAAGCGGAGGAAGCAAATTTCTTCCAAAGATTTCAATGATATTGTTGTCATCATTATTAAAAACTTAACTATTACAAGTTTTCAGTCATTGAAATTGCGGATAGCTATTGTTTAGCTAGCATTATGAAAACATGTTCAAACATATTTTAGCAATAACATCATTTTATAATTTTGCTTTACAGAAACATCTCCCAGTGACTTCGGTTACGTTACTTCCAGCCCAAGGATACGGCAGTACAATAATGGATCTTTGGTGATATGGGACATTGAAATATCAGACAAAGGTTTTTATCTATGCCAGGCAAATAATGGAATCGGAGCGGCTTTAAGTAAAGTTGTGTTTTTGAACGTGCAAGGTAATTTTTTTTTTTAAATGTACATCATCATAATACTAGATTTTTGCATCCATAACAGAAAAACGATATCAAATGATTGATAGATGTAATTATTTACCTGTTAGCATGAATTACATGTAATACATCAACTAGCAGCTAACAACAGAACAATATACAGAAAACTGATTTAATAAGAAAATAAACAAAATACTTTTATTAGAAGTCTTGAATATTTTTGAACAATTTCAATAATAATGATAATAAACAGGTTAGTAATATGCAGAAACACGGTCTTTTTAGTTTTAGCTACTTTAGACGTCTATCGTATATAAATTATGTGCTCTCTAGACGTATTTTACGCCGAAGAAATCGTGTTTATAAATAATGTAATAAAATACATCTGCTTAAACATTTAACACATCTTAAACATCTGCTTTTCAAATATATGTTACTGCAAAGCTCGTATAAATATGTTTATATGATTTTGTTGCTTGATGAACAAAAAAATATTGACCTAAAACTGAATTTAACAACAAAAAAAAAAAGTCCCTTCAAAATATAATCTTCGACTGATCTTCGTCTCTAGTGTTAATATTTATATTAATTTAAATGATAATGTTTGCCATAAATTTGATTTTATTTATTTTGTCATCAAATTAATGTAGTTAATTATGTTCTAGTTTTTTAAGAATAACTAATATAACTGCTAATTACTCTTAGCCCAACCACTGTTTAAAATGTATTTCATTTAAACTATGAGTATCAGAAGAGCATAACTCATTCCCCAGAGGACTTAGACGAAATATGAGTTAGATAAAGTGCACACTTAGCCCGGAACCTTTAAAGTAAATTAAAATGCATGTGTAGTTGATATTTGTATTCTAATACTATGTCAATCGACTACCACTTAATTTTTAAACATAATATTCTGTAACGTATAATAATGAATTCATAAAATAATATTTTATTTGAAAAAAAAAAAAAAAGATGAGACAGAAATGAAAGCATAGTTTGTGTTTAACTATGATGTTATGAAGTGTTTCCGATGCAACAATTATCACTAACATTTATTAACTTCATCTTCAATATTTAAATAAAATTATAATAGCAAGAAAAAATGCAAATCATTTTTGTTTCTTAGGACTAATTGCAAAATTACCCTATTTAGATAACATAGGTATAAAATGAAACAGCTCAAATGAAATTGAAATAAAAGATTATTGCACTGAAAGCCGGAAGAAAACATTACGTGTTTCCCAAAAGTGCAAACAATTAAGTTTTCGATTATTTCCAGCATTAAGAATATACACTAATTCCTAAAATTATTTCTCGTTGATAGTTTCCGCTGATATTTAACTTTTAAAACACTTTTTTTTTTTCATTTTCAGATTAATGAGAAGTTTTTTTTTTTTTTTCAGTACCTCCAAAATTTGAAGAAACATATCAAAGTCGAGCAATCAAAGAAGGTGACAACACCAGTTTAAAGTGCACAGCTCAAGGAAACACCCCAATCACAATTGCATGGAACAAAAACAAAACCCCACTTATCATGTCTGAAAAGTCTAGGTATGTATCTTTACAATTAAAAATTCAATTTAGTTTTATATCCCTATTGTTTACATTTCTATGAAACTACTGTATAAGTATCATTTCATGTCATTTATTGTTCATATTTTAGTAACATACTCGTCTAGAAAATACTTGTTTATCCTCTTAAATTTAAACGGTTAAATGATATATGCTATGAGAACATTAGACCCATTTTTATTCAAAAGTCTGCACAATAAGTGAAACTCACTGTAGGTTCAAATATATGCGGCTCGTACAGGTGGGCAAGGGAACTTCCTCCGCCTCTCAAGCATTGCCACTCTTTTTTTCTTCTAAGTTTAAAGTAATCAATCAATTTAAAAATATTAGCATTGTTCAATTCTTGTGCTTAAGGAAAGAATTGGCTTAAAAAGTGAGTGTTCATATTTTTCTCGTAATATTTTACAAAAAATAAAAGTGAACTTCGGATTGGAAGATGGGATTCTATGATTATCGGTCTCAAAGTCGATGTTTTCTCCAAGTTACCATCAAACGCTGATGACGATGGATGCATTTTTCAACCATTGGCGCTGATGCATCATCGGTCTAGCCTCACTTGATGTTTTTAAATGAACTAAAAAAGCTGTAGATATTTATACACGTAAGGATTGCTGTTACCAAAAAAAACCCCTTAAGAGGAAATTCTGGCTGCGCCAGTGGTCTCATCTGATCTGTTTTGATATTTAGAGGAAACATTATCACTGTGGATTTTCTATTCATGTCATATAAAACAAGCCCCAACAATTAAATTAACAAGACTCATGGATACAAAACATACATATCGTACAATGAGAGGGGTCACAAAGCAGTTGGGCCCTCAAAAGGGGGCTACAAGTGAGAAAAAGTTCTGAAACCCTGCTGTAGTCTCATTCCCACTTTTGATACGAACCAGCTAAAAAGAGGGAGAACGAGCTAATAAAACAAGGGTTTTTTTTTTCTTTTCTGAGTCAACAACCATTTTTGAATTTACCTTAGACTCATTTGAGTCCCCCTTGCTTTATGACTTGGGACGCATTGTTTTATTAAACTGTTACGTCATAATGAGCTCTTTTTACGTTTCTTTTTCCAATAGATTTTCCGCTCGGGAAATTGCTGATGAGAATAGACTAACTTCCGAGCTTGTGATCGTATCCGCTAGAAGAGAAGATAGTGGCATGTATGGTTGCGCAGCTGTCAATGAGTTTGGTTACGACGAATCCACGTTCCAGCTAGTGGTTCAGGGTAAGTTTTGTTTTTCAACAGAAAAAGCTTCAAATTTATTTACCTGAATATAATACAAAAATTAGTAGGGGAGACTGGGGACGGTTGTGACAATTTTCATTTACTCTCCCATAGATCCCTTAGTAATGCCTGTGAGCTAGTTTGAAGTTGTTTTCATGTTAAAGTGTACACTTGCCTGCTTATAAATACTAAAATTTTCTCCCTAAGTACAATAGTTAACTCACAGGACCAAATTAAACAAAAAAGGAAAAAATGTCACAACCGACCCCACCCCAGGGGCGGTTGTGACAGTGCTTGGTGTCGGTTGTGACAAGTTCAAAAATACAGCAAAACAGTTTAGATCACTTTTAATTTTAAGTAATATTAAGCGTAATTCAACATAACCTTCATCTGGGAAAGTTTAACACTTAACAATGTGCCTCGTTCAGTTGAAGTAGCCTTATACCAAGTTTTGCAACAATATCAGGTTTTTGGAATTTCGTAACGAAAGTTTTGGCAACATTATGCACATCCTGTGGGTCATAGCCGTGTCGGTTCATAACAATTCTCAAGTATCAAAGAAAGATTCCACATTCATTTGTTTTATTGAAGCTTGTTACTCTTGAAAGGCTAGTTGCATGAGCTGCACGAACAGACGTGAAAAATTTCTATTTATAAATGAACGAAACCATTTCTCAGTAGCCATTTTATTCTCATGTCTGCTTTCAGCTTATATGTAAGTTTAAAAGCAGTTTATTATGAGCAATATAACCTATGCACACGTTGTTTACATTGTGACAGCGCCGGCTGGCTCTATCGCGTTTACGAATGAATGTTTCGTAGCAAAGACTTACGATTAACGTTGCATTTCCAACGCTGTCCGAAAGAAAAAAAAAGTTTCACGAATTTTGTAAGCTTCTTTCTATTTCATTAGGTCACACTGCCCTATTTTTGTCTTCTTCAAGCATATTATGGGCATCAAATATGATAAAAACATGTTTCACTCGTGTCACAACCGTCCCCACGCAATTTGTCACAACCGACCCCAACCTACTACTTTTGAAAACAGCAATCGCCATGGTAATACAAAATAGCCTACATAAAAAGTAATCACTGCTATTTCACTATTAAGGTTTGCTACTAACGAGGGAAAACTTTCATTTGTCTATCTGTACCCATTTAACAGGAATTACTAAAAGAAATAGAACAAAAAAACTTACTTTTGACTGTTAAAAAGTAACCAACCCCTCTGCTAGCGTTAATGTCGCTCGATGGCTACCGCAATGCTTTGACCCACATTCAGACAAACATGCTGATACTCTCTCTCTCTCTCTCTTTGCTTCAACCAGGTATTAGTTATGGTTTAGCTAATATGACGACTGTCACAACTGTCCCCAGTCTCCCCTACTTTTCTTGACTCGATCCTCATTTAATAGCTCAAACAATTATTTCTGATTTATTATCTATCGATTCAATTTGCATTTCCATAAAAAAATTACTGCGAATTATATCATTTATTTTGATTTTTTTTCTGGTTTACAATTTTGAAAATTAATTTACCTCAAACCTTTAAAAAAAAAAAAAAAAAAAAAAACTACCTTAGGTACCGTGAAAATGTTGGGACAAAAACCTGCAAAGTAAGACTTTCCGGAAATATACAGGGTGACACAGAAGATCATGTACAAACTTGGAATGGAGAACACGATGACAAGTAAGAAGCACATCGGCACATACGGTCGTCAAACATTAGAACATGCGAGACAGGTAACAAATAATGATAAATTATTTCACAAATAAGATTTTACACTATATTTTTGTTTTTGAGGAAGGCTTAAAGCAAATGTTGTAACACATGCAGTTGCAGTTATTAATTTATGCGTTGCAGTGACAGCGCTCCAAACAGCCATAACGAGTCATTCTGACGATCTTTCATCCATCATTGAGGTATCATTGTGACGCGTGTATTAGATCTACACGTTGCCAATTAAAATAGCCACCTTTTTTTTTTTTTAAGTACTGTCTAAAATTACCTTAGAGTAATAAATTTATGACCTGTTTCGCATTCATCAGTGTCTGGTTTTGTGTTCGTGTAGTGCGACAGCATTGCCCTTGCAACCCCCCATATGTTCCTAATCATTCTTGCTTGCTATCGTGTTCCCTACCTCCACTTCAAGTTTGTAGACTATAGTCTGGGTCACCCTACATATGTACATCATTTGCCACAAAGGTTGTTTCTTGGTTTGAGACACTTCGTTTTTTCAAAGGACTTTATGGCCCAAGATACAGTCCGTCAAAAATATCAACCTGTGGGCCATTTCTCCCTTTCGATTTCTGACTAAAATTTTTAAACTGCATTATTTCAAGAAAGGATCCCGATATTTTGATGCAATTTATTTAAAAACTGTTCATTTTCTGTTTGAAACGATATGTACCGTTTAGAAGTGTGAGTTGAATTTTGTTAAAACAGCCTTTTGTAAAAAAAATACTAAAAATTAATTTTTGATTTTTTTTCCAATCGCCGTATTTAAAAATTTTGACTCTTTTACTAATAGCCGGTCTCAAGTACAATTGCTACATTTTCTGAAAGGGAGAACTTCTAGTTTCTAGGAGTTCCTGTTTTTTTTCCTATGAAGATGTGTAAATAATAGGTAATAGCAAAGATTTTAATTTTTCAAAGTAGCTTAATTTTTAAGCAAAAATCTCCTTCAGAACTACAATATCATTGTGCACACCGAATACACCTATTTACACTTTTAAAAAGAGCTTTTAAACTGAAAAATAATTAGAACCATCTTAAACTACTCGGCTTGCATTAAAATTTTAAATTAATGTATTGCTTATGGGAAACAAATTACTTTTAAAATATTTTTTTTTATAAAATGTTTTGCATTATTCCTATTTTAGGACTCATTATTTATCTGAGCAATCGCAAGATATTTTAGAAGCATTTCCCATCGTTTGCAGATAAAACTTTTGAAGACCAAATTCACCGTCCCTTATCTTAATGATCGCTCATTTAATCCATCGACTTTCCTACGTGTTGTTCAAAGTAGGAAATTATGTGTCAGGTCAATAAACCTTTAGCATAGAGAACGTTCCTAATCAGTATTATAATGCTTGGAATTAAATTTGTTTCACACTCTGCAGGAAAATGCTAATGTCAAAGTAGGAAACTATCTGTCAATGCATAGAATATACAGCTTTTACTTAATTTAGCAAAATAGTGCTGTGGTTGGCTATTTATTATAGGGTTATAATCAATTTTCATTAAAATGTTCAAACAAGATGAGAATATAGTTTTAAATATTAATTAAAATATGTTATACTACAGTTAACTGTAGTTTACTTTGGTGCAAGAAAAGCCTCCATAGTTTTAAAATTATATTAAACGATTTAAATATCGTAGCAAAAATTCAACTTATGAACAAATAACAACAAAAATGAAACGTAGGATTTAATTTTTTTAAAACTATTTTCAAGTAAAAAATTACACAAATCAATTTGATAGTTTTCCCAATTTTCAAATCTCGAATCAGAAAAAAAACTGTTGCTTCCTTGCCTAAAAATATTTAGCTTAAAAAAAATCAATTAGAATTTAAAAAAGAAAAAAAAACTGAAAACTCAAAATAACTATTAGATTGTGGTTTATCACGAAATTTACTATATCTGCACTTTCATATGATTCTTCGAATTTTCTATATAATCACAATTAATAAAATTTTTGAAATTCTTTGTGAATTAATTGTATTGGTCAATTGTTCATGCTCTGCCATTTGTTCATTTGAACTGATTGGTGCCAAAAATGAAATTGCAGCATGCACTCATTTCATATGACTGCCAATTGTTTTTATCGTGTTACCTCTAGAGCCATGGTAATTTCAAGTGTTCAAGTGACTAACGGCAGACAAAAAAGAAATTACCACTGATTCTCCTTAAGTGATATATAAGGCATGAATCACATTTTTGCTTGAATCAGTGCGTTATTTTCTGAAACGTAACAGTCACGTTTTAACAAGAGACATGCCCCATAACTTCACCATCCTTTGCGATTAACGTAGAGCCTAACCAGCACCAATCATATGGAAAACATATGTCCAACTAAATTTCATTTGATTCCCTGCCGTTCGTTTTGAGTTGAAGTGGCTAAAACAAATTATGCCATACACACAGACAAATATACATATACTTGTAAAAAATGATCAAATGCATTCAGAGTACAAGTTGAAACGTTAAATCTTCAAATTTACAAAATCACTCAATTTTGCGAATATATTACTTTCTCCTATTCATTAAATAATGTATAGAAAGTAAAATATCTGTGAATTATTTGCAGATAAAGTATTTAAGATACATTTTTTTTATTTATTTATTTTTTTTTCAACCTTAAAATGTTGATATTTTTGCTTTTTAACTTATTATCCTTTTGTTGAATGTGTTTGCACTTATCGAGATTTCGAGTAGGAATCTGTGGTGTAAAATAAAATTATTGAGATAACTACCTTTACCTTTTCAAAATGAGAAAATTGGAAATTTGTTTTGAAAATTGCACCACAGAAAGAGAAAACATTGTATTTTACAAAAAAGAGAAAACTTTGATTGAAACATTATTTTTTATTTTTGTGTAAATCTAAGCCTGCAATAAAGGTGGAAAATGTTCACTTTTTTTCCCCTTCAGGTAAAGTGGAAAATAAAGGATTTTTCTGAGAAAATCTTTCCCGTTTAAATAATAAAAATATTTCTCTGAAAATGAATGATTAACTAAATAATGAAAGAATAAACAAATTAATTAATTAATTAATTAGCATATGACAAAACATAACTAAGTGAATAAAATATTGATGGAATTAAAAAAACATGTGATTAAAAGAATAAATGAATGAATCGTAAAAATAAATGGGTGAATAAAATTATAAAGGAATATAGAAATAAATGAACAAGTAACTAATTTAATAAATGATTGAATACGGACACGAAATGTACTACTGTCGGCCCCCGCTTACGCGAATACTGTCGTTCTAAGAAATGTTATTCGATCAAACGGGGTATTCGGTTAAACGAGGATCTTTAACATTACGCGTATGGCATCGGTTTCGAGGTATTTTATTCGTACAAGCGAGGTATTCGTTTATTCGTTACCTAATTAAGGGGGGGCGACAGTATTTCCCTTCACTATATTCATAAACTTGACAAACTATGTAAAACATTTTAAATAAAAATAGGCTTAATATTTAAAAAAAGAGATTGCACAGAATATAAGCTAATCTCCATTAATTTTTAAAAATTTTAATAACAACAACTTTACAATTTCATAGTAACACAAATAATTGCTGACTCATAACAGAATGAGTATCAATTCTTGAAAATTGCGTATATTATCAAATGCTTTGACCTTCAGATATAATTTTTTCCCTGATTGGAATAGACAACGTGTGTTAGTACCTAGTTAAAATATTACCAAATAGGTGGTGCTAAAAACTGTGAATTTTTCTACATTTCAACTACGCCGCCATTTCAGTTTACTCTTCAGTCCCATACTTACAACGTATTACAATCAAATAGCAATAACAAATTATAATAAATGCTCACTTTTTACTTTTGCAAAACATATTTTCAGTTATGCTTTCAACCCATATTATCAAATATTTCTCTTATTCCTGAATATGCATTTCAAAAATTAAAATTCCGATATTACTTCTCTATAAATAAATTGACATCATTGTTCATGCATAACAAAGAATTTTTTTCGTTCGTTTCCTGACATGTTTATTATTTTATTGTACGTACTTTAGAAAAGTATTTCTACTCAAAAGGAAAAAAATATTTTTTTATTTTACCATTTTTACAATTTCTACATAGGCGTAAATATATACATACATCCTATAAAAGGTAAAATAGTATATGTATGTTTAACGTGAAGAAATAATTATGATGCTTCTTGCCAAATTACTTATGCATTTTTAATCCTTTTTATCATTCAAAATTAACGAACTAGTTTTCATGGAAAAGGAAATGTGCTTTCTTCTGAAAACTCTTATCAAGATCCCTTATTAATGCCCGATTTTTTTTCTGAAAATTTAGGATTAAAACGAAACCAAAAGAAAAACTCTTAGTTTATTATGTATGCTTTTGCTTCCGCGTCGAAAAGAAATATTAAAAACTATCATCACTTTGAAACATTTTTTTTTTGTTTCTTTTATCAAGTATATAATCCAGGAATGACTTACTTTGAGTTAACTTGCTGTCATTAATTCTAAGCACAGTAGACCCTCGTTTTACGCGGGGGTTACGTTCCACGAAAATGTTGCGTAAATTAAGACTTAGTACTAATGTGACGGTAGGGTTTAAGTTTCATAGATAATGAAAGTACATTATTTTAGTCTATGCTTCTCAAACACGATTTCCAGAGTAATAGCGCAAATACACACTATCACTTTAAATGAAAATTATTTTTTTAATACAAATAAACTTTGTTACTTCAATTCGTCAAAAACGAAATGGTTTGAACAAGAAAAATATTTCTCAAACTTTTATTACCAAATGTATGGACATTGAATATTCTTGAATAAATATACTTTCGTTTTTATAAATAATATCCATGTATATCTTTCACAGGTGTTCCAGATCCCCCTATCAATTTGACTGTGATCAATACAACTAGTAGAACAGTAACAATTCGCTGGGAAGTGCCTTTTAATGGAAATAGTCATATTACGGGTAGCAGCGTGCAGTACAAAATGGCAGAAGGTAACCTTCATTTAGCTAAAGCTAGTCACACATGAAACAGCATGTATATTATTCTACCACACATAAAACACATTGTTATGGATAATGATGAATTAATTCTTGTATTTATGTTTGGAAGAATTACGAATATTGCACGAGACACATATTGTTTCGTATTCATTTTTAGGATTTTTTTTTTTAATTTTCTTTGTCTAATAGATGATTTTAGCTGACTAGATCTTATAGCTCAGATTCCACTCAAATTTCTTGAAAATTTAATAGTCAGCAGTTGATCGTTTCGTATATAAAACTAAATGGTATATACTATCCATTGTGTACACAAATACAACGACTACAATTGATATAGTACTGGTAAATTATGTTAATAAAACTGTTGAACATCTACATAATAAGCTATATTTCTACTTAGTTTCATATCTTTTAGTACGAGATATGAAACGCAGCGTTTTGAAACTTATAACACCTCACACTCGTAGTTTTCCAGGGAAATATATCGGATAGAGATTTTATTTTTTATTTTTTCTTAAATTGTAGGAGATTTTGCAGTATGTTTTTACTTTTCACAGCATGACGTTTCCGTTCTTTATTTTAGAATAAAAAGGAAACGTTGCTACCGTAATTACTGAAACCACTGCTGTTACGGCGATATGTCCTCAACGCATTATTAGTACGATCCCTTTCAACTTTGAAAAGTATAACAGTGAACACTGAACGCACATGTCAATTTTTTGTATTCGGATTGTGTGCGTGTGTAGGTGTTTTTTTTTTTTTTTTTTTTTTTTTTTTTTTTTTGTGCTTGTTATTTCTCTTAACTTAAGTCCCTTCTGATCATGAAATAATTAGATTTCGCATGTTTTCATCAAACTTTTTTTTTCGAAGTCATAATTTCAAGATTTTAACTCTGCATCTTATTTTGACTAATTGTTTTTGAAGTTGAAGGTATTTTCAACTTTAAAATTTCTTATGACTTTCTTGTTATAAAAGTTATTTAAGTACTTAGTTTTATAAACCATTTTATTGACATACTAATTGAAATATAATATTTGCAGATAGTTGGAAGGGTCATACATCACAACTAATTGTATCAGGTCCCGAACTTAGTACAACATTAAGAGCTCTGCACCCAGTAACCACATATCATGTGAGAGTCATTACGGAAAACGCATTGGGGAAAAGTAGACCAAGTAGCATTATCAATGTAACGACACTTGTGGAAGGTAGGGAAACTATTATTATTTTTTTTTTGCCTTACAAATTTGCGTTTAATTAGTTCATTATGTTTACAATGCATGTGTGAAACTGAATTCCAAACTATGTATTTTAAAAATTCAGGTGTCAAAATGATACTTTCAGAAAATGTCAAAAAAGAAAAGTTAATAGTTTACAAATGCTACCATTAGTATGTAATAAATTACGTGTAAAATAAAAACTTAGTTTTTATTTTACATGTAGAATTTCGTTGAAGACTAGAGAAGAGCCACAGTTGCAATTGACATTGACTTGTTTTAACACTTGTTTGACTGCATGTATGAAGTTTTATTAAGCTGAAATAATCAGTATAAATTCTAGTCTTCCGGTAGTCAAATAGTATCTACCTGAACCAATGAAATCAACTACCACTCAGTCCCGTTGTAAAGGTGCTTCGCACCGGCACGATAAGTATCTAATATCTGTATCAATGGAATCATCATGCAACCACACATCTTTAATTCTGCTGCTAGGTGCAAGCTCGGAGAGAATATTTTAGTTTAGTAGAGAACGTAAGCACCTTTGGATTTTGCAAAGAAAGCTTCAATAAAACCGTTACTTTCTTCATGGTTACGTAGCAAGTATTTGCATTGCCTTTGAGTCAACAATGCATTGGCATTTTGGTTATTATTCTTTTAATTATGAGCTAATATTTAGAAAAGTGCCAATTTGAGTCCCAAGTGAATTTTCACTAGTATTTCAATAACTAGTTAAAAAAATAATTTTCCCCAGAAAGAAGATAAGGTTCTGCTTTAATTTCATCTAATAACATCAGAATTTTTTTTTTTCTTCAGAAAATATTGTTTTTATACAGCAAAAATCAGATCGGTAACGTGTCCCCCAGTAGCAAAGCTTAGCATGCAAACAGGTCATGCGCACTTTCTAACTTCCCAAAAAAACGCACTTGCACAAAAAACGATTCTATCTCTACCCCTTTGTGAATATTTTACTTCATTTTTGTTTTAATCGATTTCTGATTTTCTAGCCGATGCGAAATAAACGTGTCCCAAGTTCCGCCGTCAGAGTGGTAACAATAACTTCCAATCTATGTTTAAGCTCCCAAAATCATTTCCTGCACCTACACCACGTGATACTGAGTACCTGGTGGGATGTTTTATCGAATCGTAGTTAAAAATTTGCATTTCTGCATCTAAAATTGTAGGTAAGATTTTTTAAAGTGATTTTATAAAATGTGTGTCATTTGAGTCATCAGATCGGTAACACGCTCTAAAATGCGTAGTTTTTATTATTTTAAAAATTATTGTATATATAAGTATAGCCCTTTATTGCAAGTGAAAAACCCACGTGTTTGATTTTAGTTTAGTGCGATCGACTCGGAAATAAAAAAAAACTTTGTCAGTTTGTCAGATCGGTAACAGTCAGAGCGGTAACATTGAAAAACAGCGAATATGTTACAGAACTAACTCACACGTTTCAGAATTATAAAAAGCAAAAATCTTAAGTTTTAGCCATATATATTGAATATTTTTGTTCTTAAAAAATGAAAAGCAATGAGTTTTAGTACAATTGATTCATTTGTGGTTTGTATGACCTAACAATAGAAGTTAGTAAAATAAGAAAAATTGACACTGCAGAAATTAAGTTAATTAATTATTATTATTTTATTTATTTATTTTTTGTTTTTTTGGTGCTTCAATTTCTCATAACTTCGCTAAATAACTAGATAATTACTAGCATGCTAAATTTGAATTTCTGATCAAGAAATTAAATTTCCTGCAATTAATTAAAGAAAAGCAAGCAGCAGAGTTGTGTGTTCAAAAAGTTGAAGTTGTGTGTTGTTTTAAAACAAAACAAATGTTTTATTAGCTTGGATTTGGTAATCTCATAATTTATTTTATCTAAAAACCTTATCGCTCATTTTTATTTCCAAGAAATGCTTTTTTATAATAAAATTTGATTTTTTAGCCTAATATATATATTTTAATATAATTATCTTAATTCTATGTTAAAAATGTAAGGAAATGATATCATATTTAGAGATGTTAGCGAAGACTGAAAGCATAAACTCAAATATGTAACTCATATTAACATCAGATCTGTAACATTCATCAGATCTGTAACGGCTTAAAAGTGAATAATCTAAGGAGGGGGTAAATAACTTCCTTGACCTCCCCCCTTTTATTTTCTTGCATTTAGACCCAATTTAGACTTAAAATCCAATATTAGTTTTTTTCTGCAAAAAAAATTTTTTTTCAGAAAACTCAAACTTCAAATTGGCACTTTTCTAAATATTGGCTCTTATGTCATTTAGAGTTATACAGAATTTTTCTCACCAAAAAGAAATGAGAAAAGCATTGGAATGCATTGAATTTCGGCAAGATTTTAGAAGTTGATGTCACAATCATATAAATACTTTTTTACGTTAGAGGTTTGAAAAACAATCATGTGATATTCAAACCTGTATACTCTCACCCTCCTTCAAACTTCTCATTTATTGGATGTAAGTTTTAAGAGGCAAGCACTTCCATTGCATTATGTAGCTAATGTTGCTACGTTAATGTTAAATAGTCTACTTAATCTTTTTCAGTAATGTATGCTGCAAACGGAGAGCAAGTACACTATAAAAAATGGATGTGGTTTTTACAGTATAATACAGCTAATTTTATTGTTAACTGTAAAATTTACTAATTGTACAGTAATAAACTGTAAAATTGCTAATTTTACAGTAATAAACTGTAAAACTGCTAATTTTACAGTTTTAAAAAATAGTAAAATTGCTAATTTTACAGCTTATTACCGTGCATTTTACAGTCTTAAGCTGGAACCTCTGCTGCCAGTAATATACAGTTGTTTTTACAGTATAATAAAGCTAAATTTTACGACAATAAACTGTAAACTTTCTATTTTTACAGTGCGAAACTGTAAAATTGGTAGTTTTATAGTTTATTACTGTGCATTTTACAGTTTTAAATTGATACCTCGGCTGCCAGTATTGTACTGTAAAAACAACAGTTCCTTTTTTTGCAGTGTATATACTTCTCAATCGTAGAGATACTCCATAGGTTCTCTTAGATTACGAATTCTAAAAAGCTATGAGAATTGGTCATATACACATAAATATTGATCATGTATTTTTTTAGTAAAATATGTGTTTGAGAAAGTGCCTTTATGTTCTGTTGCAAAACAAGTAATTTATATTTTACCTTTTAAGCTCCTTCAGCTCCTCCCAGGGAGTTAACCGTTCATCCTACCGGAGACCAATCTTTAAAAGTGTCATGGAAAGTAAGTAAACTACATATTACGGAAAAATTGGCTTGTTTTTTGTTTTCTCTTTAAGTGAGTGCCTTAATATTTTTTCAAAAATAACTTTCTGAAGCGAAATGCTGTAATATATAGTTAGTTGTAAAATCGTGGCATATGTTTTGATTTTTTATTAAATTGAACTTAATAAACTAAAAGCTTCAATGCAAAGGACGTTCGTGGGTGTTAGAGTTACGATTAGTTCTTCTTCCGGAAGGAAGTTAGATGCGATAAAGGAGAAATAAACCGGGAGAAACACCGAAAAGAAAAGTTTTTTTTTTTTTTCTGCCGACATTTTTCGTAGCTTTTCACAATATAATGTGACATATGTTATGAAAATAATTATTCTCTCTAGACGGTTTGTCAGAACACATTTCCATCTCAAACCTCAATCTGTATGTGTGTACATTTTCAAGAAATTTATCGCTGTAGTTTTATGTATTCAAAACGTACGGTAACGTGACCAGCTTAAGGAAATATAGCTTCTGATCAAATTTCAGTGGGTGGGAAAACTTATGTTGAATAGCAGAATTACTAAAAGAAAGTCTATTCTTTAGTACATTAGGTGCTGTAGATCAAGCTTTCCATTCAATATTGGGAGAGTTGAACGAATATAACTAGGAATTTTTTTGTAGAAAATAGCTGCTTTTAAGTAATGATTATTTTGCAACTTAAGAGAAACTCGAAATTAAAAGTGAAAGAAAACGATAACAACAAGGTTATAATAGTCAGCTCAAATATGACTACTAATGTATCTACATTCAAAATTTGATTGCATTGGAGAAAAGAAGGGTTCCCTGTGCCCCGAAGCATGTGTCTGAAGTGCTTCGAAATTGGCTTTTTAAAACTAGTTATATATGTATTTTTGACCTGCCTTACAAATATTTCTTTTTATCATCTCCTCAAAGCAAGAGTAAAATATACCTTACTACTGTTTGAAGGCTTAGATACTATACTGTAGCTCTGTGTTGACGGTATATCGTATTCACCATAAGTTCGAAACTGTCTAATGATTATTTTAATTGGGTTTTAAAAAATAGAAGGAATTTTTTAAAATATGATTTCTTAATATTAGATGACTAAGGCTTGCTTTAAAAAAAATCTGTAATTTTATGCCAAAAGATTCAATAACCATATTAAAATATGATTGGGCTATTAAAATTAGAAATAGTGAATGAAAATCAGTCTGAGTGACTGCATTCCCGTTGAATGGTTTTTGAAACACATTTAACTCCAAAATATCTCCCCCCCCCCTGCACCCCAATTTTCTTTCAGTTATTAGCTTTTACAGCTCAATTGATTTGTCAAAAAATGATGTTGGTAAAGAACAAATACGATACTTAAAATATATATATATATATATATATATATATATATATATATATATATATATATATATATATATATATATATATATATATATATATATATATATATATATAATATGAAATACAAGTAGTTTAATATTTTTTATTGAGCAAGAAAGATAGATTTTAAGTGATTATACAATATCCTTTCAAGGGATTAGTTAAATGCAATATGTCACGGCTATTGATTTAGACGGATTAAAAACCGTATAAGCATGTGTTTTTTTTTTTTTTTTTTTTCATTTAACACTTAAATTAGTTTATCCAAATTTAAGAATGACCATTTGAAAATAGCATGAAACACTGAATTATTAAAATCATTATTATAGAATATTTCCAATCTCGCGATCATGTTCCATAAAATATTTTACTTACAATCAAGAAAATCCTTTTTAAATTAATTTTACGAATCTTTTCTCTCATCTGTTCCCATACAAATAAAAAAAAATCTAGGAGCAATATTCTTAATACAGCTTCAAAGCCATTTAAGGCTTCCAGTCGCATTCGAATTTAATTATAGCCTGCTTTGAATTAAAAAAGACAGACCTTTGAATTTCTACTTATGGTTCGTTCAACTTGTCTAAATCCATTACGCTCTTTTAGGCAAATCATTAAAACAACCATTCAAAAAATAAAAACCTAGACATCTTTTGGAAATAAATTTTTGTGTCCTCGAAGACGCTCTTTACTTAACAGAAAATACTTCATTTGCATTTCTTGAGAAATATTTGAAAAAAAAAAATTAAACGAATTGATTTTAGACAGATATGTTTAACACCAGCAGGCGCACAGAAAAGAATTCTTGAAAATGATTGTCGATTTAATTTTATCATTTGGAAGTAGTAGAAGTAGTAGTGGTAGTTGTTGTAGTAGTATTAAAACATTATTATTCCATCTAAGCCAAAACTTTTTATGGACTGATAATGATACCAATTTTACTTTCGAATCTAGTTTATTAGTGAAAATAAACCAATATTTCGCAAAAATGAAAAACATAATAGTTTTTAAGTCAAAGTAATGCATGTGTTAAAAAAAAATTGGTTAATTCAAAATATTTTTAAAAAATTAATCCATTTAAGAATATGATAGAAAGGCAGAAAAAATAATCTTTAAAAGTGAGAAAGTTCGCAATTTTTACCAAACATGTAAAAAAAAAAAAAAAAAAAAAAAAAAAAAAAAAAAAAAAAAAAAAAAAAAAAAAACTTTCATAAATCAGATAAATTATATAAACATTATATTTAGTTTTTTTAAATGATTCTAGAATTAGCAAAGCGTTTTTCTTTATATTTCGTTTATGAGTTAAAGTAAATATATTCATCTGTTATTTTTAAATTCTATTTAAAAATTCTATTTACTACTATAGTAGAGTAACAAATATCAGTTAAAATATTATTCCGTTAAATATAATACATTTTTAATGTACCAAATGGTTGGAATGAAATATTTTCCTCCCGGAATATGGAAGATCAAACTTATTAGAATACAAAAAGCTTATTAAAATAATAGCTGTTCCATTAAGCAGGCTTAACGGTACTATAAAAGTATAAAAATATTAATTTTTCAGAAATTCCACCACGATATTTTTTGTCTTCTAGTTATTTATCATGTGAATTAAATTTTTCTTCCTCAGCCACCTAGAGAAGATGCGAGACATGGTCGATTACAAGGTTACCACGTGGGTTACAGAGTCTATCACTCATCTGAAAAATTCCAGTTTAAGAAAGTTGAAGTAAATAGTGAAATTGAGCAACAGTCAGTATATGTCACTGGACTTCAGCCTTTTACTAAATACGAAATTATTGTTAAAGCTTATAACACGGCTGGGGCTGGACCGCAGACGGACAGTATTATTGGCACAACTCTGGAAACAGGTAACACACAAAATTTGTAATTATTAAATATAGTTTATGTGTACTACTGAGGCGAATCAAAATGTTTGTAATAAATTACTATTTCTTTCATAATACATTCTTAACGTTAGAAACCTGGCATCCGAAGTACAGGCCTCCATGTTCTACCAAATTAAGAAAGTTTCAGATGGCTTTTTTTTTTCATGCCACGACCATAACAATAGTTTGTTATAAATACTATGGTAATTGTTATAACCATTAAAATAATCAATATAAATTACCTACTTATATTAAAAATTGAGTATCTTTCTATCTATCTTTTTATGCCCAGCTCCTAACCGCAAATGAATTGAAAGTCGAATCAGGTACCGATAGATTCGTAATTTTTCAGTCTTCATTAGTTTTAATTTATATAATTATACTATTTTAAATAATGAAATTATCTATTAGTAATTAGTCAAATTTAAAGCGATTTGTACTAAATGATTAAATATGAAAACCATTGTTATAAAACGTGGTTGATGTGAAACAGAAGCAGTAATGATAATGAGAATTTTGAATGAAATCTTAACTGAATCAAACATGAATTTCATTGGCAGGTAACATACGAAAGTAAGTTTTAACCCTACACTGCATGATTTTTTACTTTTCTTCGAAAAACAATATCTTTTTCAATGCAATAAGAAAACACGGATTTTTTTTTTAATTTAATTTTGGGGATAAATGGTGATAATTGCTTTAAAGATTCTTATTACTTGCTTCATGTGCATTGAATTGCCTTAGGACTACATTCTGTTGGTCATAAGGAGGAAAAATGGTCCATGTATCCAATGGCAACACGATGCAGTGTAGGGTTAAAATCTTATGAACATTAAATTATGTCAAATAATCTAGCATCAGAATGAGATAAAAGTTAAGGGGGATCGTTATGCATCAACATGCCGCAGGAATCTAATCCCTAGCAGCCAGTATACTAATAGTGTCTGCAGTATTATTTTCTATTATGACACATGTTATGCGATGCATTGGCTGTGCATGTGGGCACAACTTGTAATCCAAAAGAAAAAGTTCCTCAGTTAAGTTAGGCGTCCCATCGTTAACACGTCCACTTCGGAAACCTTACAGCAGAGCATGGGTTTTTTGTTAATAAAAAAAAAGCTTAAATACCGGCTTTTTGATTGCTTATCTTCCACACGTCAAGTAAATACGCATTCGTTAATAGCGAGTCGCGGGCATTTATGCATATCAAGTACAACAAAACTTTTGACTCACACTAGTATGAGCGGTTTTACATATTTACAAAACAGTATGGTTTTCATTTTCTTTTTAATGCAACAAAACAGCGGGATAGAATACATAATGGATTTGAAATGGACAAAAAATGTAAAATCCCTTCTAAACAATTTTTAAAACTGCAATTCATACAATTAAAGATTTGTTTCCTTTGACATTCGCATCAAAATCAAAATAGATGCATCTGGAAATATAATTAATGAATCATTTTTCGTTTTGCTATATGCAATTTTAGGTTTCGTATTCTGTTACTACGAGTAAGTTTGTAAAAGGAAAGGTTTAATAAATAGCTATACACTAACCGTATTTCTATAATTATCAGTAATGAATATATTACAGCTAATTTTGTAGCTCATTATTGTGTATTTTACAGTTTAAAACTAGAACCTCTGCTGCCAGTATTGTGTTGTAAAACCAAGAGTTTATTTTTTGCAGCTTGGTGAATGGAGACTAGGTAACATATAGAAGATATTCTAAGAGTCTCGCATGTTTCTAAACATTTGGATGAGCAAATTCATTGTTTCCAGTGACACTATGAAAGCACTTGATTTGTTTCTGTTGACTAGTTTACCAAGAGATAGAAATACATTTTCGATAAATGTACTTGCACTTGTAAAATCCTTAAATGCCGCCATTTTCTTTTGCGTTTGAAAAGAGCAATATAGCTGTAATAGGGGCGGATACAAAACAGGAGCGATAGGGGCGATCGCCATTTCTTGAGGACCCTTCTCCAGCAGTTTTTCGACTTGGAAGCTTTTAAAGGCACTTTTAGATGATCTTCGATGATACTATAAGAAGTGGTTCGGATTCGGGGCTCTGATCTGGATTTTTTTTCGAAACTGAAGACCATAATATTTGTAATAAACATGCTTTAACCAGAATATGTGGTAGAAAAAAAGGGGGGAGGGAGCAAGTATTAAATAAAAAAATAAAAGGAGAAATAATCGCCTCTTCCTTGGAGCATTCTGGGTCCACCCTTGAGCTCTAAAAATATCATTTTTATTTTTTTTATTATTTGATGTAAAGTATTTTGCCTTTTTTTTAAAAAAAAAAAACTCAAATTTAAAGTTTTTTTTTTTCCATTCATTTTTTTTTCCTCTCAGAATTTTTATATAATTTTGATTTACCTTTTTAACTGTCCCAATTATTTTAATTTAATAGTAAATAAATAAATACGGACGAGGGACTTGTTTTATTCCTACTATATTCAAACGTTGGTATCTTTAAAAGATAAAAATATAACCCCCCCCCCCTCTTGGATTAGATATGAATACCTCGAAAAGTGCATCCAAAGAAACATCATTTTTGCAGTCAGCTCTAAATTCAACAATAAGAGTGCAATATTTCTTCCCCGCTGCATAATAGTACATGTATGAATATTTTGAACTCTCCGCTTTAACTGTTTGAGAACGTTTTAATTTCTGTGTCATCAAAAATATACCTAACGTAAAATAATTAATCAATACTCGGATTACCAAAAGGAAAAAGTATGGAAAAATTAAACTTCAGCGCTTTTCCTTGTTTTAGAATCATGGAAAAAAAGGTCATTAAAACTTCATTAATCTTTGTTTATGCTTCGCACTAAGAAGGTGAAAAATAGTGGGAAGTTTTTTTTTAGTTTCAATAAATGATTATAGATGGTGCCATACTGAACTGCCAAATTTCTCTTTATAAAGGTGGATTTAGAATTTTAAAAGTATGACACAGCAACTTAGATCAAAATATCTGAAATGTAAATAGCATCCAGTAACTAAATTTGGAAAATAAAAATTACAGTGACCTTATTAATACTATTATTAGCCGAGAGCGTTGCTAATTGTATTTGCGCTTTGGACTCTTACGCCCAAACAAGCAAGCTCAATATATTGGAGGTTTATTTTCAAGATGCAAAAATTGACAACGTCTACTGTCTGTTCATTAAAACCGCGCCTAGCACTAGCGATCAGTTCGACTTAAAAAAGAGTAAATGGTTTGTGGGTGATAACTTTCTGAAGTTTTCAGTTTAAAACTTGCATTTGCTATTTTCTTTTTGACATATTCAACTAAAATATGTATTTGAAATTTAGCATCGTCCCACGTTGTTTGATACTGTTCGAAATGTTTTTTTTTTTTTTTTAATTATTATTCCAATTATTGTTAACTTACCTAATACCCCTATTTTGCTAAGATCAGAGAAGACCTGACGTATGCGTAAATGTGCGGAAGGTTCTTATCTAAGAAGATCAGACAATATTTCGTATGATTATGAAGCTTGTTATCCCTTGAATAACCGTTTATCTTTGCATGATTACTCCTGGAAATTTTAACTACTAATGCAGTTCGCTTGCATTAGAGTTTAAGGTGCTTTCCTCAGGTCTGGAAATTTGGGGTCAAATTATAGTACAATTGTTTAGGAAACGATACAGATACCACGTGAAAAAATGGATATCAGTTTGTGGATAACCATAGAGGTCGGCAAAATCGGACATTTAAAAAAGTAATTAAAAGTTTACCTATTTGGAAAATATTTTTTTTCCGGTCCCAAGTTGTTACTATTATTATTATTATTATTATTATTATTATTATTATTATTATTATTATTATTATTATTATTATTATTATTATTATTATTATTATTATTATTATTATTATTATTATTATTATTATTATTATTATTATTATTATTTAATTATTATTATTGTTATTGTTATTGTTATTGTTATTATTTTTATTGTTATTATAATTATTGTTGTTGTTTTTTTTTGGTTATTGTTATTATAATTATTGTTATTATTATTATTATTATTATTATTATTATTATTATTATTATTATTATTATTATTATTATTTACTTTTTCTATCAATATCCGTGACTAAAATCAGCTTTTTGGCTGAATGAAACACTCCATTTACAGAAAAATACACAAGTTTATTTGAATCTTAAATTTTAATTCTGTTAACTTTGAAATATATATATATAGGCAGTATTCAATTTGTGCATTGTACTTATTTCTACTCGTTTAAGCATTATTACCATTTTTTTTAAAACTCTTTAAAGCTCCTCCAACGTCTCCTATTCTGCAAGTGGAAAGCACCACGTCAGATACAATTACCATTCGATGGGAGAAAGACTCAAAAGACAGATCCAGTATAACAGGTATTAAATTTTTCTCGTTCATATCGAACTTTCATTGTACAAGTAGTTTTTTTTAGCATTGTTACAAGTATGCCTTAATTGTCGTGAGGTAAGTTAAGTAAGCTCAAAGTGCAATAATATCCGATCAAAAAATTAAAATAAGCTAGTCAAGAAAGTCAAGTTGAAGGTTTGTTATCTTTTAGTATGTGTTTGGTTTGATAAGCATTACTACTATTTATTTTTTGAACAGTTAGTGCTTAAGTGTTAGTCCCTCACTTAAGCGTCTCTTCATTCCCTCACTAGTGAGGGAAAGTCTAATTCACTAAAGTTTGAGTATAGCAGTTACGCCTAATTAATATTTGAATTTCCTCATATGCAGATACTCTTAAATCAAGAAATGATAGATGATTATTAAGTTTCCATGCATTATTTTATTTTTCTTAACTGTAAAAACAGATGTGAGGGAATGTCGATGTGAAAAAAATTTTATATTTTGAAGTAACATGCACAAAAATGCCTTACTAACTTATTGTTTCCTTTTTTAGAAATAGTTTTTGCATATGTTTTATTAGCAGTGGAAACAAGTGAGAGGGATGACGTATTGGTTGTTCAGGCCTACATAGGTCCGTCATTTTAAATTATTCCTTTGGGGGGGGGGGGGTGATATATATTCAATGTAAATTACACCAAAAAACAGCAAAACAATGCTCACTTATTTGTTAACACATTGATTTTCAAAGCTAATGAGGAGGTTTATTGACATGATTGCCCCCTGGGGGACTGGACTTACGTAAAATATATTTAAAGTAAAATATAAAAGTTTTACTTTAGTTATCTTGTTAAACTCTATTGTGAAAATTATTTAGATCCATGAAAATATCTATGAGTTCTTAAAACATTCATGAAATATAACGAGTGCAGGAAAACGCCCTTGTTTCTCTGAAAACTAAAGAAATATTTATTATCTTCTAAACCAGTGGTCTCCTACCTTTTTCAAGTAGCGACCACATGCCTCCTACAATATCCATATAGTTGTGTGTGTGTACGTGTGCACACGCAGGTATTGCGCTTATTTTAAGTGATATTTTAAAATGTTTGAAATATTTTATTTTTGCGTTATGGGTAACGCAAAATGATAATCGAGAGGCAGTTATTATAATAATTTATCTATCTATGCTATTAAAATCTGTTCGCATCTGTTTGTCTGTCGGAAACGAACTTCTCAAAAATCACTGGGAGCAGAGACTCGATCGAGGTACCGTTTAATTCCACAGTTCTCTTCTAAACAAAACGACCAGAATCGTAGTTGTACGATTTTCATTAATGGAGATTAGCGAGCCGCCGAAGAGGAAATTGGTTTGTTGAAACTTTCTTCAGCTCATTTGAAGGCGCGAAGCATCTCTTAACGAGCCGCCTTGGTGGCGAGTAGTGTGTTAAAACTTTCCTCACTACTGTAAAGGCTCGAAGCTCCCGTGCAACGCTGGGCCAATCAGCTAGTGTGAAATGTATCTCTTCCGACACTTTCAAAACTCTTACGCTCTAGCAATTGGTGAATGCAGAATTGAGAGATCATGAGATCTTATATAATCAGTTTTTTTCTTTGACCTTTTTTTCTAAAATTTTGTCCTATCTAACCCACACCCTCATGTTTGAATCTGAAACAAAATTTCATTTGTATAATCCTCTGTAACTGAACAAAAGATGGCAGCACTGACAAATAGTGCAGGTTCTATTCTGTTTTAAAGACTTCGAAATTTCTATGTTGCATTCATATTTTGTATATTTTTTACGCTTGTAAAATGAGCTTTTTTAAGTTTGTTTTGACAGCAATGAACTTTGAAACTACTGGTTTTTATTCAACTTACCCGTTAAAGTGAAAGAAAGACGAAAAACGCAATACAAGTGCAGGGGCGCCCCGAGCTTAAATTTTTGGGAGGGGGAAAATTCTCAATTTGCCGAATGGAACTTCAAAATGTGCCGAATGAAAAAATACGAGTTGTACACAAACCTTATACCGCTACTTAGTGAGAAAAGACGATGGGTATCACTTAAAAAAAGAAAAAAAAAAACAACAAGAACTTTGATAAATAACAACGGTGTTGTATGCTGAATTGTCAAAGCGATTGATTGGATTTCTTATATACACTGCGATGCAAAAGTTTAGACAATTGGCAAATATGTGAATAAAAAGAAAACTACTCAACGAAATTCTTTCATATTTCTACTGCAATTACACAATATGGTCCCAAATACGTGTATGGAGTTCTTAAAATTTCAACTGGAATCAAATTTTGGATATGACAAAAGACATGTTTTAACATTGTTGCAAAAGTTTAGACAATAGTCATATTTTATGCAAATATCCCATGAAATGTGATTGGTGGAGGAAAGGCGGGACTTTATTATTCAATTATAAAGTGCAGAGATTGCTGAATAAATAATCAAAATCTCAAAAGCTCTGTAGTTCTCGTGTAAAGAAGATGAGAAAGTTTGGAAGCCGAAATTTGAAAATGAACCTACTTTATTAATTTTTTGTCTTTTAAATCGGCTCTAGTATGGTAGTACGTTGTTTTTTACTTTGTGGAGAGCAAATTCAGACATGCATATCGATCAAAAAGTCCAAGAAAAATTATATTTCTTAAGGATGAAGGAATTGAAAAAACGGCTCATACTGACGATTCGCCCCTTAATCCTACAAAACTTCAACTTGGGTCAAAAACAGCACGTGACAGCATAAGTAGATGAACAACTGAATCGGAATGCATTAAAAAAAAACAAAGAATTGTGCCTGAGCCTTTTCGGACAGAGTGTCCCAAATAAGCCAGATTTTAATGTGAAAAGCAGCATATGTATCATCGTGACTAAAAAATGAATGGTACTTTCTTTGATAAAAATAATTAAAATTGGGATGGCCTAGATGGATTATAATTCTTTTCGTGGGACTTGAGAAATATCCAGTGATCATATGCTGTGCTGCTTTTACCAATAAAATCTGGCTTATTTGGGACACTCTGTCCAAAAAGGCTAAAGCACAATTCTTTGTTTTTTTTATGCATTTTGATTCAGTTGTTCATCTACTTATGCTGTCACGTGCTGTTCTTGACCCAAGTTGAAGTTTTGTAGGATTAAGGGGCAAATCGTCAGTTCGAGCCATTTTTTCAATTCCTTCATCTTTAAGAAATATAATTTTTCTTGGTCTTTTGATCGATACGCATGTCTGAATTTGCTCTCCACAAAGTAAAAAACAACGTACTACCATACTAGAGCCGATTTAAAAGACAAAAAATTAATAAAGTAGGTTCATTTTCAAAGTACGGCTTCCAAACTTTCTCATCTTCTTTACACGAGAACTACAGAGCTTTTGAGATCTTGATTATTTATTCAGAAATCTCTGCACTTTATAATTGAATAATTAAGTCCCGCCTTTCCTCCACCAATCACATTTCAAGGGATATTTGCATAAAATCTGACTATTGTCTAAACTTTTGCAACAATGTAAAAAAATGTCTTTTGTAATGTCCAAAATTTGGTTACAGTTATATTTTTAAGAACTCCAGACACGTATTTGGGACCATGTTGTGTACCTGTAGTAGAAATTTGAAAGCATTTCGTTGAATAGTTTTCTTTATATTCACATATTTGCCATTTGTCTAAACTTTTGCATCGCAGTGTATATAGATCAAAATATTGACTGCAAGACAGATTATAAAATATTGCATATATGATGCGTGTTTACAAATTAAAGCATGCTGGAACTTCGGCTGCCAGTATTATAATGTAAAAACAACAGTTCATTTCTTGCAGAGTAGAGAAATTATGCATGCAAAACGAATATTTCACTTTTGATTTTTTTTTTTTTACTTATGGCTGGTTCATTGACGCGAATCAGTTCCTACCGAAAAAGATTAAGTTACACACACACACAATTACACAGAAAATACACTATTAATAACTTATTTTTCAATGGCAAATCAACGAAATGATAACGGGATTTGTTTTTTAACACAATTTCTTTATATATTACATGCATAATTTATTGAAAATGATGAAAACTAATTTTATTAAATTCTAAGAAAAAAAGCATAATGTCTGAAAAATAATTTGAACAAAAATTAAAATTAATTCATGGCTAAAATTTTTACACAACTTTTTCCAAAGGCGACCTTTGACGAAGAAATTAATTTGTTTCTAAATATTGTGGTAGGTGGCGGATTTCGCCAAGTCACACATGTCACAACTGTGACATAAG